>JAODAL010067718.1:0-17158 GCA_025379985.1 Phyllomedusa bahiana | reverse complement strand
GAATAACGTCATTCCACTGCTTCATGCCCGGGAACAGATGCTGAAAAATCGGGTTTGGGCGGGGGACTAGAGACGGGCGACTACATCCGGGGCCACATGAGTCCGGGGGGACTGAAAGGGAGGAGGAGGAGGACATTGGAGCAGAAGCATTTTGGTAAATGAGGGGATTTTCTCCAGGGAAAGGGGGAGGAGGGCAGGAGACTGGGGGAGGAGATGGAGATGAGGAAAAGAGGCAGATGCCCGCAAGAAACGTGGAAATTACAGTGGGAGGGGAGGCGGGGACCCCTCGGATCACTTGTGCGATGGCCCGCAGCTGTTTTTTGCCGGGCTATGACAGCCGAATATCAGCACCAGCGGGGGGGTGACTTCGGGCTCCCCACCTATTGGGCCCCCTCGCTCGGTCCAAAGGGAGCCTTTTTCCGCTTTTGGGAAGGGGGGAAAACTCAATACAAGGAAATCCCCCGTTTCAGTTGGGTGCCTATGTGCGGCATGCCCCTCCTTGACAGTCTCCCGGGGGGGTTTTTCAGCGTCACGTACTACTGCCGCGGCTGCTGGGGAAAGTGGGGGGGGGGGGGGTGGTGGGAGCATACCAGCCCACAGCAAAACCCTAATCTGGAGAGATGACAGTTCCCTTCAGGCCTAGTGAGGAGATAGCCCTCCACAGCAGCAGCAGCAGCAGCACCGGGAGCAGACCCTGAACCAACAGGGGGTGGCCTACTTGGACATCACTCTGCCCCCCTTTAGAAGATCCGTGGACTACTGGGCACCAAACTGGATGTGTGGCCGCAACTTGCCGAGTTTGCAGGGGAAACTGTCCTCCCCGGCCCCAAAGTGTGGCATCAAGCGGGTGTTCAGTGCGGCGGGGGGCCCTCATTACCCCCAAAGGGAACCCGCGTCCCCGGGGAAAAGTGGAACGACTACCTTTTTCAAGATGAACAGGGTGGATGGCCAGGATTTCCACACACCAAGCCTTTGGCTAGACTACACAGTGCGCCTCACCCCCAAAATGTGAAAATGATCTGGGTTCAAACTATTGCCCCATCCCACTATTCTGATGCTGCCACCCGCCTGATGCCCACACATCTGATGACAGTTTCTCCAATCTGCCAGCAACCATCTCTACCGGGACTGGTATTGACACCCACCTCAAAACTCTGTCATAGTGCCGACTATCTGACACTCCATGCTGCTGCTGTGGCTGCTGCCGTCGTGACTCACACACTGTATCATTGTGCCTCTCTCTGACACCTCATGCTGTGGCTCCTGCCGCCGTTCACCTCACTCTCTGTAATTGTGCCACTCATGGCTACTCCAGTTTTTCGCCACCTCCAGATTGTGGATTGTAGCCACTTTTGACCTCTTGACTGCTGATGTGGCTGCTGCCGTGACCTTAGACACTGATTGTCATTTGTGCCAGTCTGTGGCCTATTCCTGTTTTTGCCTACCTCAGAATGTCATTGTGCCACTGTCTGACTCATGCTGCTGCTAGTGGCTGCTTGTTCTGCTACCTGTGACCTACACACTGTGTTCATTGTGCCACAGTCTGACCTCATGCTGCTGATGTGATGCTGCCCGTGAAATCCTCACTGTGTCATTGTGCCCACTCTCTGACCTCTGCTGTTGCTCCTGCCGCCGTCACCTTCCACTCTCTGCATTGTGCAATCTGTGGCCTACTCCAGTTTTTGCCACCTACAGAATATGTGGGATTGTGCCATGCTCTTTCTGACATCATGTTGATCGCTGTGGCTGCTGCCGTGAACTAGACACTGTGTCACTGTGCCACTCTGTGGCCTTTCTGTTTTTGCACCTCCAGAATGTCATTGTGCACTGTTGACCTCATGCGGCTGTGTGCTGCTGCCGTGGACCTACACACTGTGTCAATTGTCCCACTCTGTGCCTACTCCTGTTTTGCCACCTCCAGAATGCCTTTGTGCCACTGTTTGACCTCACTGCTTCTGCTGTGCGATAGCTGCAAGTGACCTACCACACTGTGTCATTGTGCCCAATGTCTGAACTTATGCTGCTGCTTGTGGCTGCTGCCGTGACCTACACACTGTGTCTTTGTGCTACTGTCTGACTCATGCTGCTGATGTGGCTCTGATGCCGTACCTACACACTCTGTCACTGTGCCACTGTCTGACATCTTGCTGCTGCTTTGACTGCTGCCGTGACCTACACACTGTGTCATTTGTCCCACTCTGTGGACCTACTCCTGATTTGCCACCTCCAGAATTACATTGTGCCACTGTCTGACCTCATGCTGCTGCTGTGGCTGCTGCCATGACCTACCCACTGGTCCATGTGCCACTGTCTGACCTCATGATGCTGCTGTGGCTGCGGCCGTGACTACACATTGTGTCATTGTGCCACTGTCGACCTCATGCTGCTCGCTGTTGGCGCTGCCGTTACTCCACACTGTGTCATTGTGCCACTCTTGGACCTCAATGCTGTTGCTCCTGCCGCCTCTCAACCTCCACTCTCTGTCATTGTGCCACTCTGTGGCTACTCCAGTTTTTGCCTCCTCCATGAATGCGGATTGTGCACTTTCTGCACCTCATGATGTGCTGTGGCTGCTCCTGCCGGGACCTTAGACACTGTGTCATTGTGCCACTCTGTGGCCTATTCCTGCTTTTGCCACCTCAGAATGTCATTGCGCACTGTCTGAATCATGCTGCTGCTGTTGTGATGCTGCCGTGACCTACCACACTGTCGTCATTGTGCCAGGTCTGACCCTACATGCTGTTGGCTCATGGCTGCTGCCGTGACCTACAACTGTGTCATTGGGCCACTGTCTGCATCCCTCAGAGGATGCTGTGCTGATGCCAGTGACCAACACACTCTGTCATTTGTGCCATGTCAGACCTAATGCTGCGCTGTGGCTGCTGCCGTGACCTACACACTGTGTCATTGTCCCACTCTGTGGCCTACCTGTTTTTGCCACCTCCAGAATGCCATTGTGCACACTGTCTGTCCTCATGTGCTGCTGGGGGCTGCTGCCGTGACCTACACACTGTGTCATTGTGCCTATGGTCTTGACCTCATGCTGATGCTGGTGGCTGCTGCCGTGACCTACATCCACTGTGTCATTTGCCACGGTCTGACCTTCATGCTGTGCTGTGGCTGATGCGTGTCCTACACACTATGTCATTGTGACCCACTGTCTGACCTCATGCTGCTGCACTGTGGACTGCTGCGTGACTACACACTGATGTCATTGTCCCACTCTGTGGGCCTTACTCATGTTTTTTGCCACCGCAGAATGCCATTAGTGCCACTGTCTGACCTCATGCTGCTGCTGTGGCTGCTGCCGGACCTCCACACTGTGTCTATGTGCCACTTCTCTGAGCTCCATGCTCGTTTGCTCCTGCCGCCGTCACCTCCACTTCTCTGTCATAGTGCACACTCTGTGGCCTACTCCAGTTTTTTCCACCTCAGATGTGATTGTGCCCCACTCTTCTGACCTACTGCTGCTTTGCTGTGGCTGCTGCCGTTGACCTAGACACTGTGTCATCTGTGACACTCTGTGGCCATATTCCTGTTTTTGCCACCTCAGAATGTCATTGTGCCACTGTCTGACTCATGCTGCTGCTGGTGGCCTTCTGCCGTAACCTACACACTGTGTCATTGTTGCCACTGTTCTGACTCATCATGCTGCTGCTGTGGGCTGCTGCCGTGTACTACACACGTTGTCATTGTGCCACTGTCTGCCTCATGCTGCTTGCTGTGGCTGATGCCGTGACCTAACACACTCGTCATTGTGCACTCTCTGACCTCATGCTGCTGCTGTGGATGCTTGCCGTGACCTACACACTGTGTATTGTCCCACTCTTGGGCCTACTCCTGTTTTTGCCACCTCCAGAATGCCATTGTGCCACGTGCTGACCTCATGCTGCTGTGTGGCTGCTGCCGTGACTCCACACTGTGTCATTGTGCCACTCTTGACTCATGCTGTTGCTCCTGCCGCCGTCACCTCCACTTCTCTGTCATTGTGCCATCTGTGGCCTACTCCAGTTTTTTCCACCTCCAGATTGTTGATGTGCCACTTTCTGACCTATTGCTGCTGCTGTGCTGCTGCCGTGACAAGGACACTGTGTCAATTGTGCCACTCTGGGCCTATTTCCTGTTTTTTGCCACCTCTCAGAATGTTCTTGTGCCACAGTTGACCTCATGCTGCTGCCGTAGGGCTTCTGTCCGTAACCTACAACACTGTGTCATTGTGCCACTGTCTGACATCATGCTGCTGCTGTGGCTGTGCCGTGTCATACACCTGTGTCATTGTGCCACTGTTGACCTCATGCTGCTGCTGTGGCTGCTGGCAGTGACCAACACACTGTCATGTGGCACTCTCTGACCTCATGCTGTGCTGTGGCTGCTGCACGTGACCTAACACTGTGTTCATTGTCTCACTCTGTGGCCTACTCCTTTTTTTGCCACCTCCGAATGCCTTGTGCCCACTGTCTGAACCTCCATGCTGGCTGCTGTGCTGATGCCGTGACTTACACACTGTGTCTTGTGCCACTGTCTGACCTCTATGCTGTGCTGTGGATGCTGCCGTGACCTACACACTGTGTCATTGTTGCCACTGTCTGACATCATGTGCTGCTGTGTGGCTGATGCCGATGACCTACAACTCTGTAATTGTGCCACTCTCTGACCTCATGCTGCTGATGTGGACTGCTGGCCGTGACCTATACACTGTTGTAATTGTCACCACTCTGTGGCATACTCCTGTTTTTTGCCACCTCCAGAATGTCATTGTGCCACTGTCTGACCTCTGCTGCTGCAGTGTCTGCTGCCGTGACCTACAACACTGTGTCATTGTCCCTACTCTGTGGCCTACTCCTGTTTTGCCACCTCAGAATGTCATTGTGCCAATGTCTGACTCATGCTGCTTGCCTGGTTGGCTGCTGCCGTGACCTCACACTGTTTCAATTTTCCAATTTGTGGCCCCTACTCCTGTTTTTGCCTCTCCAGAATGTCATTGTGCACTGTCTGACCTCATGCTGCTGCTGTGGCATGCTGCCGTGACCTACACACTGTGTCATTGTTGCCACTGTCTGACTCATGGTGCTGCTTTGGACTGCTGCCGTGACCTACACACTGTGTTCATTGTGCCACTGTCTGACTCATGCTGCTGCTGTGGCCTGATGCAGTGACCTACACTACTCTGTCATTGTGCCACTGTCTGACCTCATGAGCTGCTGTGGCTGCGTGCCGTAGATTACACACGTGTGTCATTGTGACCACTGTCTGACCTCATGCTGCTGCTTTGGCTGATGCGGTGAGCTACCACTCTAGTCATTGTGCACTGTCTGACCTCATCTGTGCTGTGGCTGCTGCCTGGTGACCTACACCTGTGTCTTTGTCCACTCTGTGGCCTACTCTGTTTTTGCACCTCCAGAATGTCTTTGTGCCACTGTATGACCTCATGCTGCTGATGTGGGTAATGCCGTGTCCTACCACAAAGTGAGACGACGTATTTCGGGGAAATCAAAAAAAAAAAAAACCCCCCCCCCATCTCTAGTGATAACCTATCTCCTATGCCTATGCCAACTCCAGGGATTGTTCCAAAAAATCACTTTATTCCACTGTTGTTTCGCATTAAGTCGCAAAAATTGGCCATATTGGCAGCGGAATTTTAACGTTGGCAGGGATGAAAACTATTTAAAATGCAAGAGAGAGGTTTTGTTGCGCCGTGGTCTTTCTAAATCCCTTGGTTCTACGGTATCTCTCCAATAGTGATATCTAATCCAGGAAGAGACCATGATTTCCCTCCAAAGTTCGAAGTGAACTCACCATGTTGTATCCATTTTTATTGATATTATTTCACCAAAAATCATCAAACTCAGATTCCAACCCTGTGCCAAAATAATCAAAATATGTCTATAAATCTAGACCAATGAGCATATGTTTACAAACGGATTATTAACATTATAGACAAAGTTTCTCATCCCAATTGGCCAAAAAAAGATTCGCAAAGGTCGGAGCAAATGCGTGTGCCCATAGCAGTACTGTCTTTTTGGGCTCATACCAAACACCATTAAATTCTAAAAGCATTATTGTTAACCACGAATTCCAATGCTTTCACAAATGAAGTCTATTTGTTGTACAGTCCTATTTGTCCTACCTAAAAATAACCTGATGGCCTTTAGTCCATCGGCATGTCTAATTTTAGTATAAAGGCTGATGACATCAATTGTCGCCAGTCTAAAATTAGGGGACACTATTGGCCGGCCAATAGTTGCGGGGAGGGGCTCTGTAACAGAGCCACTATCCCAATATTTAGATTGGCTTTTGAGACCTATATTGTCTAACGTTCCATCTTTTTTGCTAGACACCAAAACGTTGTTGCAGACATTAAATGATTTCACAGTGTCCCCTAATTTTAGACTGGCGACAATTGATGTCGTCAGCCTTTATACTAAAATTAGACATGCCGATGGACTAAAGGCCATCAGGTCATTTTTAGGTAGGACAAATAGGACTCCACAACAAATAGACTTCATCTGTGAAGCATTGGAATTTGTGTTAAGCCATAATGCTTTTAGATTCAATGGTGTTTGGTATGCCCAAAAGACAGGCACCGCGATGGGCACACCAGTTGCTCCGACCTTTGCAAATCTTTTTTTGGCATATTGGGAGGAGAACTTTGTCTATAATATTAAGAATCCGTTTGTAAAATACATTGCGCATTGGTCTAGATTTATAGACGATATTCTAATTATTTGGACAGGGACGGAATCTGAGTTTGATGATTTTGTGAAATACATCAATAACAATGATATCAACATGGAGTTCACTTCGAACTTTGGAGGGAAATAAGTGGTCTTCCTGGATGTAAAAATCACTATTGGAGAGGATACTATCAGAACCAAGGAATTTAGAAAGACCACGGCAACAAACTCTCTCTTGCATTTTAATAGTTTCCATCCCTGCCACGTTAAGAATTCCCTGCCATATGGTCAATTTTTGTGACTTAGGCGGAATAACAGTGAATATAGTGATTTTTTGGAACAATCCCTGGAGTTGGCAGATAGATTGAGGGAGAGAGGTTATAATGAGGATGTCATTTTGAGTGCTTTTTCTAAGGCAATTAACCAGGACAGGCACGAGCTGCTTTTCAGAAGAGGGAATGTAAGGAAGGAAGATAGAGCTATATTTTCTTTTGAATATAGTAGCATGTCTGATACAATTAGAAATTTGGTTAGGAGGAATTGGCATATTCTATCCTCAGATATTGAACTACAGGAGAAAGTGCAAAAGCCCCCTATTGTTACTTTTAGAAGATGTCGGAACTTGAGGGATGAACTAGTCCATGGCTGCTTGAAGAATTATGACACCAATTGGCTTACTAATATTGCCCCTAAATCATAAATGTGGCTCCTGTTCGTTCTGTGTCAGAATGGTTACTGGGAGATTTTTGAAAATTGGAGGTCTAAGTTATACTGTTAATGAACTCATAACATGTCGTTCAAACTTTGTGGTGTACGTGATGTGGTGCACCTTTGGTCTCTTCTATATTGGCAAAACGATTCGCCCCCTTTTTGTTAGGGAACACATCTATTGTGTAAAAATGCAAAAGGGAGCCCCAAGATTTTTATCTCATATAAGTGAAGTGCATGGTAATGATATTTCTGTAATCTCATTTGCAGGGTTGCAGAGGGTGTTTCCTAAAGTTAATGGAGTCGATCGTCACACTAGGCTCCTTCAATGCGAGGCGCAGTGGATTCTGCGCACGGAAGCCCTGGGTGCCTTAGGTTTAAATGACAGGAACGATCTGTCATCGTTTTTATAAATAGTTACTATGTATTTCCTAGTGATGTTCCTTTAATGTATTGTCTGTTTGTATCTTTATATGTTTTTAAATGTGTGCAACTATGTTTAAGGTATGCCTATTCAGTAGAGGATTTAAGGCGCTGTGTCGTCACTTCCTCGTACACCTTGAGGAAGCGCGTTTACGCACGAAATGATCGTAGGTGTGTTGGCGTGCCGCCATCCATCCCGTCTGTCTGTTATGCCGTGTTTGGAATAAAGAAACTCGTTCATCAAGTTGGTGTGCCGCTGATTTTTCTTCTGCCTTTGGATTTAAAGCTGCTTCATTTAAGGCTGAGCACCGCCTGAAGATTCAGAGTGCGGGGTTCGACTGTGTGGCAATATAAGTATAGCCAGTTTGCATTAACCCCTTGGTGCCCTCCCCTTACTTCTCCTAGTGGATTATTTTTAATTTTCCATATCACTTTAAATATTTTTTAATAATTCGTAAGTCCTGCAGTTTTCACTTTGGCCACTAAGCCTAATAACAGTCTGACACTTCCTGCCCTATAGATAAAGATTTTCAGCAGTGTGTTCATTATTAACACAAGCAGGGTCAAACTGAAAGGAGACACCATGTGAATGATAAACACATGAATCCACCAGTCACAAGAGGAGATAGTCACAGCTCTCACCCCCCTCCTCCCTGCAGAGTGAATTCTTCCTAGGTCACACAGCATGACTAGAAAACTGTCCTATTGAAGTCTATGGGACAGAAACAGTATTAAGACTCCTATGTGCATGAAGCTGCTGTAAAGTATCTCTCTGACTGCTGTTAAAGCTGTGCAAACAAGGCTTAGTGGCCAAAGTGAAAACTGCAGGACTTAAGAATTATTAAAAAATATTGAAAGTGATAGGAAAAATTAAAAAGAAAGATAACCAAAAATTCTTAAAAAATGTGATTGACATAAAAACGTGAGTTAAACAATAATTAATTTTTGATGACACAGTCCCTTTAAGGGGTTAACAGTGAACATGAACCCAACTATGTACGGGGATCCAAAGCAGTTCAATGTCACTGCACCTCTACTAAGGAAGTTGCATTGGCAGAAAAGATTTGGAACGGGATCTATGGCAATTGGCCTTACATCACTGTTCAAAGCATTCACTTTGTGCAATGGCATGTTACCACTGCAGTCACTGACTGTGGCATCCAGTTCAGAAGTAAACAGAAGACTGGTGAAGAAGGAGGACAGTGGCAGCGCTGGAGGCAAGGTGAAAGGGGAGATACTATAAGTTTTTTATTTTATTTTGTAAGGTCACTGTAACCTAAAAATAAATTCATAAAACAAACTAGACAACCCTTTTAAGTACTAAAATGAGGATTAACACTGGGATAAATGGCTTGGATGAACAGATGTATTTTTTGAGCCTCACAAACTATGTAGCCATGTAAGTGCATGTCTTAGTATAACAGTCTATAATAAATATTCTTGATATTATTAACATACCGTCCAAATTTTTTCTCTATGTGGGAGCTCAGGTACTCAATTGGGGTCACCACGTGATCAACTATCATTATTTTCTGCATATGATTTAGAGATATACAGAGTTCACAAAGTGTTAAGTGAAGTTTGTCCATGCTAGAAATAAGAACAAAGAAAAAAAAATTATTGAGTATACTGTAAACCCAACACATGAATCAATGAAATAAAGCAGGTCATTCACGAGAAGAGAAAAGCCATCATGAGACACACATGCTAATACATAATTAGTTTTCAAATTGTAAATTGAAAAGTTTTCCAGCAGTTGTAAAGAAAGCATAAAGGGGTATTTCGGTTTCAGTTACCAAAATGTTACTTGTATAAAAAAGTTAAAGAAGTTACTTATTATCTCTGTAGTTTGTGAATAAGGAATACAATTCCTTCTTCATCTGTATTTACAGAGATATTGCAGCAGATATTGGCTTGTAAATAATTGAACTGTGTACTTATGAACATGGTCTAAAGGGGGTTTATATATGGGAATACACTTATAATTTGATGTACCTGTACCAGCCATACAGGACACTTTTTCAGTCTATGTGATGAACAAAAATTAACAGACACCAGGCAGAGATACAAGAGTACTATGTAATGAATAGACTATATTTATATACAGTAGACTAGTCCCCTCTTCCTTATCTTTAATTTGGTAAATAGAATTATGCATGTTAGGACCCATTCCCATCACATTTTTGGCCTCTATCGCTGGTATCCATTGGGATTGTGACAAAGCAACTTACTAGGTCACTGCATTGTTTGCAGCAAGAGACCTGCAATGCCGTTCCCACGTTCCAGGACAGACTTTACCAGGTGTTTGGTCTCATTCAAACACAAAGGAGTGTGATTCTCTACCAAAGAGTGTTGAGCAATAGCAGAACTGAGGTGAAGGTTTTGATTTACCCCCAGCTTGAGGGAAGTTTGAACCAGTGGTGCCTGGTGAAAAGCATGTATTGTTGGTGCTGGGCGATAGGTCCAGACAAGAGTTAGAGAGGGACTATAAAGGCAGATGGAAATACCCCAGTGGAGAGAGAGGTTACAGAGTGCAGTAAGGTGAGAGGAGACAGCCGGATAAATAGACTGGACAAGGTGAGAGGGAATGGGGGTCACTAGAGCAGGTGGTAGGGCAAGCAGACAAGAGAAGCCTGGATACTTCCTCCTCTGTTGCTGGGTCAAGGGCCGAGAGCAGAATAGTGGACATGCGGGAGGGGATGGGGTGGGTATTACTTGGGGACTGAGATATATTATCCCGGATAATGTCAATTTTCTCTTTGAAGTGAGTGGCCAGATCTTCAGCACAGAGGTCAGTGACCGGGGCCTGAGCTTTAGGTCTGAGGAGGGAATGGAAAGTGTCAAACAAGCGTTTTGGGTTGTTGTGTAATGTTGAGATGAGGGAAGAGAAATACTGTTGTTTGGCGCAATGAAGCGCAGTGTGGTAAGTCCTGGAACATCGCTTCAGAAGGCAAGTCTGAGGTGCATGCCAAGGCTGCCGGTGTCTGACTCTGGTAGTGCGGTGCGTGAGTGGTGCCAATATATCCAGCGCTGTTGCAAGAGTTTCATTGCATTGCTTGACAGGCAGGTCAGGACAGGAGAGGGAGGAGAATGGGGACAGTGAGGACTATATGGTGCCTATGAGTTCTTGAGTGTTAATGGAGCGGATGTTTCTGAATGCGTGATGGGCAGGTGTAGAGTTAGTGGCAAGATGGCCTAGGATTTATGTTGTATATGTGGTGTGGATTGCTGTACCTTATCCTGTTGAAGAATAAAGATGGCTGAGACCAGTTTAAAAAAATAAATGACATAACCAATTTTGGATAAGAAAGTGGATTGAGAACCAGAGTTAAAGAATCACTGGGGAATCTGACACTAATTCTCAACTAACTCAAAAAAGGAAAATGTGAATCTCCTAAAGAAATAGGTAAAACACAGCTTTTAATAATATAAACTAAAAAGGGAAATCTAATGCTTACCCTAGTATAGCCCTCTCAAAAAACTACAAAGCCCTGCCTTGGATATTTGCAGAAGGTTGTTGTATTTCCCCCCCCCCCCCCCCCTCCTTTTGTCATTGGTAAGTTTTATTTGCTTGGCCGGACTCGTTTAATATTAGACATATACATATCATATGTTTCGACATTATTGCGACATTATTGGATCCATGGTGATGCTGGTCCTGGATTATCTGGGAGCATTACTGGCATGATCTAGTGCATGGACAAGTTGGTATCTTAGGATCCATTCCTACACCGCCTTTTGTCCTCATGAGCCCTGTCCTCAGTAACTCCTGTGGTTGCTTGTCCACTGCTCTAGAATATCAGTAACTGTGAGTATTATCTCACCAATGCATCTACAGTGAGTACAAGTTTAACCTTGTTTTCCTTTTGGCTATGTTATTCTTTTTACCATCACAGTACCTGCTTTTTTTCCTTGATGAACCTATTAATATAGGTGAAACACGTTGTAGCAAATAAGGTAATACTCTAGTGTTAATATATTGGAATTTTGGTACTTTCTGTTTGTATTGTTGCCATTTACACTAAAATCCATTACTGTTATTGCCAATCTTTTATTATGTAACCAATTACTCTGTATTTTGTGTTCCTGGCCCAGTGTATCCCTGTGTCTTTTTTTCCCTGAATTCCAGGATATTTCAAGGTCGTTTTTTCACAGGGTCAGGTTGGTGAATGGGGTCGCCATTTTCAGGGTGGGTGCTCAGTCTAGGCAGGACCTTGTAGTTGTTTGGTATGGCTATACCAGAGCAAGCATTAGGTTTCCCTTTTTAGTGTATATTAGGTTTTATCTATTTCTTTAGGGGATACACATTTTTCTTTATTGAGTCAGTTTAAAAAGAAGCCTTGTTGTCAGAGTGACATATATGGGTTTTACAAATCTGTCTTACGAAAAGACTGCGATTCAGGAGCTGAGTGACCCTCAGGTCTGTCCAAAATGGCGGCTGAACGCAAGTCTCATAGGATACACTGAAAAAGTTATCTCGACAGATACTTCAGCCGTGACATGATGTCACCATAGGCATTTATAGGGCTATCATAGTCTAAATTTAACACTAAAGCATGGTAGAAGATGATGTGTCCAACACATAAAGCATATAACTTTTGGGAAAATTATTATTATTATCATTATTATAATTTATTTTAGAGCGCCCTTGTTTCCAGGGCACTGTACATTTGAGGCAGGTACATAAATAACATTGGTCACACAATTACAAAGTGACAATAAGTGACTAACAACTGGTACAGAGAGAGAGAGGGCCCTGCCCGTGAGGGCTTACTATCTACAGGGAAGGAGGGAAGAGACAGAAGGTGAGGGACAGACATGTGTGTGGGGTGCAGCAGTGCAACACTGTTAATGTGGGTTATAGGCAATCCTGAAGCGGTAGGTTTTCAGGTTGCGTTTGAAGCTAGTGAGAGAGGGGGAGAGTCTGAGGTGTTGAGGCAGTGATATAAAGCATATGTAGTCCAATTCAGTTTGTGCTATAGACATCTATGGCTCCGCTGCAGTATAACTTTTTAAAAGTATCCCAAAGATTTCCCAAAGATACTGCAAGGCCAATTACATGATGTGAATAGGGCCTAACTAACCATTACTCACTTTGTAGTTACACTGCGATCTTTACGCTGACTTTCGGTCCCCGGCTTTTCTCTTTCAGGCTCTGCTTTCTTGGGTGCTGCTTTCTTCAGTCTCTTATTCCTCACTTTGGTGATGGTTGCTCCACAATGTTTTGGTAGCAACTAGAAAATAACATGACCAATATTATTTATTTTATTTTATTATTGTACTATTATTTAATTGGTATCCGTTGAGACACATGGCTTTGCTTGTTTCCAATCAATAATAATAAACACATGGTCAATAATTAAGTTCATTAAGAGACATTTTTAGAGAGGTTTCTAGAACTGTAAGAAAAGGTTTATTTTTATTTTTTTAAACCGTGCCATGTCTGTCTGTGGGTTGGGGATGGTCTTGGATCTCAGTATCATTTCTAAAATCAGGGTCAGTATTAAATTATCAATACTATAGAAACTAATAAGAAGTCATCAAGCGAATTACTGCCAAGGAGTAACCTAATTGAACAAGGTATAAGACGTCGCCTTTAATAAATATTAATATATAGTAACAATATCACATAATAAAGACTCACTACAAAAACATGGGTCAAAGTATGTATATATACACAGAAGGGGGTCAAACCACCCATATGGGACTCACCACATCTAAAGGTTCTGTTGTTCATGTGGTTCCAAAAGGAGGGGATAAGCAATAGGGTATCCAAAAGTCCCAGAAATCCTTCTGGGATACAGAAATATGTACTCACCTAAAATAAAAGGGCAACCCACCAATAATTGACCTTTACCTAGCCCTATTGCTCACCCTATACAAACATACTCATTTCAGTGTTTCATCCAAACATAGTATGAACTCATCAGTGGGAAAGAAAGAGTGAGAAGAAAATTATTAAATTAAAACCATAGAGAGTATGGTCAGATAAACCTGTATAAGATTATGTTCACACTGCATATAGCGGCACGTACTGTGCGCGCAGCTATACTCTTGGTGTTTTAGAAATGCGTGCTGGCCAGCGTGTACTTCTGAAGCTCCTTGGCCCGAGCTCCATTCACTTTCACTTGTCAAGGAAAGCGGCAGGTAATCATAGCTCTCAATGACAGCTATGAATTACCATATCTGCGTGCCGTACTTCGGGCGTATTGCAGTGCCATCACAACCTGAAGTACAGCCCGCAAATATGCTGTGTGAACATACCCTAAAACAGGTAACAAGTAGCCTAGTGTGGACTGCAAACAAGGGGCTTTATATACCACATAAAGAAACATTTAGCTCCAACTCTAAGCGGTTAGTAGGTTGTCCCAGTGGTATCCTCTAAACATTAAGGGGTGTATTAGAGATTGGTTACTCATAAAAGCACTCTAAATTGAGGGCATTTTAAGCTGAGAATATATTTCTCTATCCCAGAAGGATACAGTATGTGGTGCGTCCCATACGGGTGGTTTAACACCTTCTGTGTATTTATGCAGACTTTGACCCGTGTTTTTGTAGTGAGTTTTTATTTTTTGTAGTGAGTATTATTTGATTATTAATATTATTATTTTATATTAATATTTATTAATGGTAATGTATTATACCTTGTTCAGTTAGGTTACTCGTTCCTGGCAGTGATTCGCTCAGTATTATTTACCTGAATCAACTGTAATAACAGAGATTTGGTTCTCTTGGAAGACTGCAGGATATTGAGTAAAGGTGGCTATGAAAATCAGCCACCCCACAACATTAGGTCAGACTGAGCAGCCATCTATTATGTATAGGGGTATCCTGGCTCTCTGCTAATAACAATGTTGGGGGAAAAATCGATTATTTTGGATGCCCATTTGGCAGCAGGTTGTTCTCCCCTTCCGATTGCAAGGGGAGTGTGCGGGGGGTCCAGAGATATAGTTATTGCCCAAAAAAGTGTTTAGACAACAGCTATATTAGGTGTACAGTGGATGAGCATTTTATTTTTTTCCTTAACAATGACAGAACATGGATAATGCACACATGTGCATGCAAAAGATTTTTCCACCCGAAAAATTTATGGTGAAATTTGCAGCAGAAATCTGAGGTGACAGACTTAGCTTTCTTCTATGGACTTTCACTTTGTAGCAGCAGCTTTCGCTGCTGGTTTGGATGATGATCAGCCCCATTTAAATGGGGCTGTTCGGCACCTCAGCTACTCAGTGTGTAATATGATGTATTTACGTGTCAAAGAATTATGTCGAATTTCATATGCATGTCAGAATAAATCCATGTCGCACTTCACAGTGTGCGTTAGGCTCGGTCTACATGACATTGGACAAAAAAACTAACTGAAAACCAAATCTTAAAACGTTCATAAAACTCAGTTTTTTGTGACTTTAGAAAACAAAAAAAAAAAAACACGAGGAAACATGTTTTTGTGTGCTGGTGACCAGCTTAGGTTTACAGGAGGGTTAAGCCAAAAATTAAAATGTTCAATATAAATGTATCTAAGGATACATTTTAGGATGGAGAAATTGCATTATGTGTTATTGCAGAGAAACCCAAAGAACCATTTCAGCTGTGGTAGTGCTCAGGATGTGAGAGCAGTTGGGACATTAAGATATTGACAATGGATAGATATCTAAGAAATTTGGGTTTATTCTAGATTTTCCTGGTTATGTGCCCTGTATACATGCAATATTCTTTTTAAGTATTAAAAGGCAATTAAAGTCAATGTAAAGGTACCGTACGGGTAAATAAACAGAAGAGTTGAAATATTTGCTCTAGACACATACCTTCTCACTAAGATTACATTGCTCGGCACAGTTTCCCATGTTTTAACGCTATGGTGGTTCTGATTGCCCCGGGAAAAGTTGTTACAGCCAAGGGCTGAAATTTCAACAGATGAGGTGCCTGCAATGAAATCATGACACAGGTAGAAACTATAGCTTCCCTGTTCTATGTAAATTCACTGTTACAGCTGTGTCACAGGACATGGATAATGCACACGATAGTTTCCTATCATAAGGATAATAAGCACAGCTGTAAACACAGTACTAGAATAAAAATCACTTCAAAGGGTTATTCCCATCTCTTAAGAAGGAATTGATAGAACGGCAGACATGGGGGGCAAAAAGTAGCCTTCATAAGGCTTCCAGCCACCATTGTAACGTATTGGCAATCCATGAACTCGCCGTGGAATCTTTTTTTCATTCATTTAGAGACAGTGGGTCTAAAGCAGGCATCCTCAAAAAGCGCCCAAAAACCTGTCGGGAAAAACAAACTCCCTCATGCATTTTATAATCTATAACATGGGCATTTATGGGAGTTGTAGTCTCCAACAGCTGGGGGGCCGAGTTTTGGGGGGTGCCTGGGGCAAAGGGTTTTAAAAAAGAGGGAATAAAAAAACCCCGGGTTTATTCCCCCGCTGTTCCACGGTGACACCCTCATGGATCATTTCTGGGTCAGGCCTCCTATATGCCTGTGCAGTAGGGGGGTTAAAGGGGAAAATTTTTTAATATTTTAAAAAAAAAGTCATCATTATAAGGGATGTTTAAAAGAAAAAACCCAAAATTTTAAACCCCAAAGATTTTAGCGCTGCCGCCACTCCATTTATTCCGGGCAAAAGGGGGTCACTTCATTTTCCCCTACCCTGCAGCTATTCACAGCCTGCAGCGGTCTCTTCCTGAATATATAGCACGTGACCGATGTGGCCTGTGATTGGCTATAGCGTCACTTGACCACCGATTGTGATGTCATCAATGGGTGCTTGGAGGTTTGCAAGCTGAGGGTTCTTTTGTATGATAATTTCCTTATTGTTTCGACCATCGAAAGGCAGGTAATTGCACAGAACATAGTGTAAAGACTAAGAAATGAGACTAAGACTAAGAAATGAAACTCCATGGCTGCTGAGATCAGTGATTCCAATCTTACTGCCATATGGGGACCCCTATTAAGATTGCAAAAAAGACATTTGGCTTTGCACGTCCAAAAACATTTTTTGAAAAAAATAAGTATAGGGGGGGACCTGGCGGGCAATAAAATACATTATTCCAAATGCCCCAGCACACAGCTATAGAAGAGAATATGGCAATATCAGCTCCTCCATTTCGTGCGAATATGCACATAGTTAAAGAGCAAAAATTCCATGGTTGAGTTTCAGCCCGGATAGGGGCCCTTCTCAGGGGCCGAGGTGTGGAAAAAAAGAGTAATGAAGCACTGGAGAGTGTCGGTGTGAGAAATCCTTATTCTCCTTTCTACCTAAAAAGCTGGGTGTATGGGGCCCCTTAAAGGAAACTGCAGCTAAATTTTTGCTGCCCCAAACATGGGCTTATTATTAA
>JAODAL010067717.1:0-17159 GCA_025379985.1 Phyllomedusa bahiana | reverse complement strand
ACGGGGAAAATTACACATGATGTCCCGGGTAAAAAGGGTTAAAATAATAACAGTGTTTGTCACAGTTGGGATAATTAACACAGGATGTCACATACGGGATAATAACACAGTGTTTGTCACAGAAACGGGGAAAAATACACCAGCAAAGTCAAAATCGGGTTTAAAATACCAGCGAGGGTCACAGTACGGGGATAAAAACAAAAGTGAGGGTCCAGTTACGGGGTAATACACAGGATGTAACAGAAAAAGGATAATCCCACAGTTTTTTCCAGTCAGGGATAAAAACACATGATGTCACAGCGGGATTAATACACAGTGTTTGTAACAGTAAAAGGATAATACCCCCCACAGTGATGTCACAGTACGGGTTAAAAATACCCCGTGATTTTCACGTACGGGAAAAAATAACACAGTGGCCCACAGTACGGGATAAAACACATTGATTCAAGTACAGGATAATCCCACAGGATGTCACATTTACGGGGATAATACACATGATGTCCCAGTACGGGAATAAAAACACAGGATGAACATTTACAGGATAATACACGGATGTCACAGTACATAAAAAATACAACAAAAAGTGATTTCACAGTTCCCCAAAGGATAATACACATTTAAAGTCCCCATTTACGGGGGAAATAAACACAGTGATGTCACAGAAACGGGAAAAAATAACAGTAAATGCCCACAGTAAGGGTAATCACCCCAGTGGTCACAGAACAGGGATAATAACCCCGTGATGAAAACAGTACGGGAATAAAAAACATTTATTTTAACATTTACGGATAATAAACAGTGATGTCACAAACAGGTTTAATACACAGGAGTCACAGTACAGGGTAATACAACAGTGATGGCCCCACAGTAGGGAATAATACCCAGTGATTCACATACGGGGTAATCAAAAGTGATGTCACAGTAGGGAAATAAACAAAAGGGGATGTCACAGTACGGGAATAATACACAGTGATTCACAGTAAGGGAAAACCCCCACATTGATGTCCCAGAAAGAATAATACAAAATTTATGTCCGGGTCAGGGTAATACCACAGTGATGTCCCCCGACGGGAAAATAAACACAGTAAAGTCACAGTACGGGAATAATACACCATTTATGTCCCCGTACGGGGAAAAATTTTACACAGTGATGTCACAAAAACAGGATAATACCCCAGTGATGTACAGTACAGGAAAAATACAAAAGTGATGTCACAGTAAAAAACCCCCCCCCCCCCCCCCCCCCCGGGTTTAATAAACAAGTGATGTCCCCGGGAAACAGGAAAATTTACACAGTGATGTCACATACGGGTTAAATACAACGGATGTCACAGTAAAGGAAAATTTAAACAGTAAATGTCACGGGTACGGGGTAATAACCACATTTGAGGGTCACAGAAGGGGGAAAAATACCCCAAGGGTTTCCCACGAACGGGTAATAAACAAAATTTGAGGTCAAGAACGGGGATAAAAAACAAGGGGATGTCACAGTAAAAGGTTTAATCACAGTGATTAAACCTTTTTCCCCAGGATAATACACACAGTGATGTCACAGTACGGGGATAAAACCCAGTGATGTCAAGTACAGGTAAAAACACGGGTACATTACTGCCCCTAAAACCCCCTGCCAGAGGCCAGAAGCCGAGAAATGGGGAAGAACTGGAATTGAAACCCTGTTCTCCCTATAATAAATAGCAAAAGAGTTACCATTTGGTTTGGCCCCCCTTTTTGGTAAATACCCTAAAGAGGACTAAAATTGCAAGTAAAAAAAAAATTCTAAGTTAAATTAAAAGTTTTAAACCCCCACTTTCCCCATTTTACATATTAAAAAAAGAAAATCAACATAATCGGTTTGCATGTCTGAAATGGCGCGGCAGTGAAAATGAAGAAGTAAAAAACCGGAATAGTACTGAGTAGAATACGGCCTTTATACCGCTACGTGAAAAAAAGATGGCGCAATTGTGTTTTTTTTCTTCTTTCCAATTCCCAAAAGGCCCGGGGCGAGTGAGCTGAAGGTTTTTGTTTCATAAGGACAGGGGCCCCAAAGGGTCTGATTTTATTTAGGGGAAGGGGGTTTAGTGCTGTAAAAACATCTTTCTGCTGTGCTGCATTGTGGGAGATGTAGTGCTTACACCAGGTTCCCCGCATTTGCCAATGGCCCTTTAAATACAGTACCAGTTTTTAGGAAAACACAGCTTTTAAAAGGGAAACTGTCCCTCCCAAAAAAATTTATTTTTTTTTAAATTTAAATTTTTTTTTATTTTACGGATTTTAGCGCTAAAATCTGTAAAAAAAAAAAACCCCCGGGTTTTTTTTTGGGAAAAAAAAGTAAAATAGTATTTTTAGCCGGGCAAAAAAGATAAATTCAAAAACGCTGAAAACCCTTAAAAAAAAGGATTTTTGCAGCAAAATCCGAAAAAAAAAGTTTTTAGCGTTTGAAGCGAGGGAACTTTATTAGGGGGCAAAAACTTTGACGGAAAAAGGATTATAGGGTATTTTCCGTAAAAAAACTTATTTTTTTGCGGGCAGAAGTGAGGGAAAATTTAATTTGCGGCAAAATCTGTGAAGAAAGGGATTATAGCGCTAGTATCCGTAAAGAAAAAACATATTTTTAGCATCAGAAGCAAGATGACTTTATTAGCGCCAAAATCCGTAAAGAAAAGGATTCTAGCACCAAAATCCGTAAAGAAACTTATTTTTAGCGTCAGAAGTGAGGGAACTTTATTAGCGCCAAAATCAGTAATGAAAAGGATGTAATCGCTAAAATTTATTAAAAAAACGTATTTTTAGTGTCAGAAATGAGAACGTTATTAGCGCCAAAATTTGTAAAGGAACGGATTTTAGCAGCAAAATCAGTAAAAAAAAGTATTTTTAGCGTCAGAAGCGAGAGAATGTTATTAGAGCCAAAATATGTAGAGAAACTGATTTTGGCCTCAAAATCCATAGAGACGCGGATGCTAGCACCAAAATCCGTAAAAAAAAGGATTCTAGCACCAAAATCTGTAAAAAAAAAAAAGTATTTTTAGCGTCAGAAACGAGAATGTTATTAGCGCTAATATATGTAAAGAAACAGATTTTAGCACCAAAATCCATAGTGAAGCGAATACTAGCACCAAAATCCGTAAAAAAAAATTATTTGTAGCGTCAGAAACGAGAGAACTTTATTAGCGCCAAAATAAGTAAGAAAGAAATAAAAAGTTTTAAAAAAACCAAAAAATCCCATAAAAAGAAAACGTGTTAAAAAATTTTTACACCAAAAATCTTTTTAAAAAAAACCACATATTTTTATAATCGGAAATGAGAACGTTATTAGCGCCAAAATTTGTAAAAAAACGGATTTTAGCGCCAAAATCCGCAAAAAAAAGCAATTTTAGCGTCAGAAACGAGAGAACGTTACTAGCGCCAAAATTTGTAAAGAAACGGATTTTAACACCAAAATCCATAAAGAAACGGATTTTAGCACAAAAATCCATTTAAAAAAAACATATTTTTAGCATCAGAAATGAGAAGTTATTAAGAAATTTTGTAAAAAAAAGGATTTTAGCCCCAAAAAAACCAAAAACGGATTTTGACAAAAATCCATTTAAAAAACACATATTTTTAGCATCGGAAATGAGAACGTTATTAGCGCCAAAATTTTAAAGAAACGGATATTAGTGCCAAAATCGAAAAAAAGGATTTTCACCAAAATGTAAAAAAAAGGATTTCCCCACCAAAATCTGTAAAAAAAAAAATTTTTAGGTCAAAACGAGAAGATTGCGTAATATAGGAAAGAAACAGATTTTTAGCCCCAAAATTTCCTTATGAAAAATATACCCAAAATCCGAAAAAAAAAAATTTTTTTGAGCTTTAAAGCGAGAAACGTTTTTAGCACCAAAATAGTAAAAAAAACGGTTTTAAAAACCAAAATCCATAAAGAAACGGATTTTAGCACAAAAATCCATTAAAAAACCCCATATTTTTAGCATCGGAAATGAGAACGTTATTAGCGCCAAAATTTGTAAAGGAACGGATTTTAGCAGCAAAATCAGTAAAAAAAAGTATTTTGGTTGAAAAAAAAGAACGTTACTAGCCCCAAAAAATTTTTTAAAAAAAGGATTTTAACACCAAAATCCTAAAGGGATTTTAGAAAAAAATCCCATTTTTAAAAAAAACTTTTTTTAACTCAAAATGAGAAAGTTTTTAGCGCAAAAAATTTGTAAAGAAACGGATTTTAGCGTCAAAATCCGTAGAGAAGCGGATGCTAGCGCCAAAATCCGTAGAGAAGCGGAAGCTAGCACAAAAAACCGTAGGAAGGGGCTGCTACCCCAAAAATCCGTAGGGCAGGGGATGCTAGGTTCTTAGTCCCAAACCCGTAAAAAAATTTTTTTTTTGCGTCAGAAACGAGAAAAGTTATTAGCCCCAAAAATTTGTAAAAAAAGGGATTTTGCCCCCCAAAATCCGCAAAAAAAAGCAATTTTAGCGTCAGAAACGAGAGAACGTTACTAGCGCCAAAATTTGTAAAGAAACGGATTTTAACACCAAAATCCATAAACGGATTTTAGCACAAAAATCCATTTAAAAAAAATATATTTTTAGATCAAAATGGAACGTTTTAACCCCAAATTTTGTTAAAAAAAACGGTTTTTGCCCCAAAAATCCAAAAACGGATTTTAGCAAAAAAAATCCATTTAAAAAAAAACATATTTTTACATCAGAAATGGAAGTTTTTCCCCAAAAAATTTTTAAAAAAACGGAATTACCCAAAAATCCGAAAAAAAAGGATTTAGAACCAAAATCTAAAAAAAGGATTTAGCCCCAAAATCCGAAAAAAAAAAGGATTCTAAAAACCAAAATCTGAAAAAAAAAAAATGTATTTTTAGATCAAAACAGAATGTTATTGGCCCCCAAATATATGTAAAAAAACAGTTTTTAGCACCAAAATCCATAGTGAAGCGAATACTGCCCCAAAACCCCGAAAAAAAAAATTTTTTGTAGGTCAGAAAGGGAAAAATTATTAGCCCCAAAAAATATGTAAAAAACGGATTTTAACACCAAAACCATAAAGAAACGGTTTTTTGCACAAAAAATCCTTTAAAAAAAAACCCATATTTTTACACGGAACGAGAACGTTATTACCCCAAAATTTTGTAAAAAAAAAACGGTTTTTTAGCGCAAAATCCGAAAAAAAAAAAGTATTTTTAGCGTTAGAAACAAGAGAAGTTACTAGCCCCAAAAAATTTGTAAAAAAATTTTTAAAACCCCAAAAAACCCATAAACGGATTTTAGCACAAAAATCCATTTAAAAAAAACATATTTTTAGCATCAGAAATGAGAACGTTATTAGTGCCAAATTTTGTAAAGAAACGGATTTTAGCGCCAAAATCCGTAGAGAAGCGGAAGCTAGCACAAAAAAACCGTAGGAAGCAGTGCAAGCCCCAAAAATCCGAAGAAGCGGAAGCTAGCACAAAAAAACCGTAGAAAGAAGCAGATCTAGGAAAAAAAACCCGTAGAGCAGGGGATGTTTGCTTTTCTTATGCCAAAATCCGTCAAAAATTTATTTTTAGGTCAGAAACGAAGAACTTATTACCCCAAAATTTTAAAAGAAATGGTTTTCAGCGGCAAACTTTTTTGGCCTAATAACTTTCCTGTTTCGACGCTAAAAAAAAAAATTTTTTAGGTTTTGGGTGCTAGCATTCGCTTCACTATGGATTTTGGCGCTAAAATCTATTTCTTTACATATATTATTATTTTTCGTTTCAGAAGCGAGAGAACGTTATTAGTGCCAAAATATGTAAAGAAACGGATTTTAGCGGCAAAATCCGTAAAAAGAAGATGATTTTTAGCGTCAGAAGCGAGAGAACTTTATTAGCGAAAAAATCTCGAATTCCCAAAAAATCGTTAGGGCGAAAGATGATCCCTTTTTTACGAACGGGGAAACACACCCCGGGGCTCCACAATAGGCTCCCTCACCAAGCTGTGACCACGGGAGCAGGCGAGGTCACAGGGGGGAGGGCTCTAAGCTAAAGAGAATCAGCGGGAGACATACAAACCCCCTTTGACGTGTTTGTTTTACATCTTCCAGTGTTCCGCTTCACTCAGACAGAGGCTCCTATAGGGGCAGTGTTCTTACACAAAGTTCAGTAATAATGTTCTACAAGCTACATGAGAAAACGAAACTGAGATAAAAAGGTATAGATAACACCACATTCTGAAAGAAAAAAATTGCGACACTTTTTTAAAAATTTGTTAAGGTGATTTGGGGAAAAACGTCTGCAGAGAATAGGAAGCAGAACAGTGAGTGCAGCTCTGGTGGTGACTGGAGAACATGAAGGTAGAGACCATGTTGTATTTGACAAAGCGCTGTTGTTTACTCTGCTGTGACATTCCCATCATGGCTGCAGGTGGCGCGTTGCTGTATACAGACACACTGTACCATATAATGCCGCCGCCATACAGCGAGCCGGAGCACAGCGCCATGAAAGACAGGAAAAACAGGCGGTGCAGAAAAAACGATCGCCCACCTTCTCCTCAGGAGCCACTCAGATCCGTAAATAACAGTTACATTCAGCTTCCACCGTCGTCAGCAAATCAAGCCCTATTGTGGCGGCCGCCTTCAGATACTCACACAATGTAACGGCTGATCAGCTGCGGAGAGGGCACATTTTATGTAACCAGAGCCTAATAGTTACATAATGAAAAGTTCTGCAGCTCCCGATCCACTTTGACTTTTTTCTCTTCACCGTTGTCAAGATCTCTGCTTGGTGTCAGTGAATTGAATTATTCCTGTTTACATCCAGAAGCTCAAAACCTGTACAGACTTATGACATTCTGAGGGTTTGTTACCGTTGTATCCAGCCTAGGCAATGCTCTGTGGCTAACCCCTTAGACCACAGACTGAAATTTGTAATAGCTAATCCTATTTACTATAGATCACATTTTATCCGCCAGGCAAAGCTCTTGAGCTAAAAAACCTAGACCGCAGATGAACTTAGTTATTTTTATCTTCGTCAGAACAATTTTATCCGACTGCAATGCTTGTGAGTAAACAGCCTGACCAAGCTGTACTTCGTTATTGTTTGGCTACAGAACAAATTTTAAACCCGTCTAGACAATGCTCAGTGGCTAAACGCCTAGACCGCAACTGATACTTTGTACATAGCTTTCCTAAGTGCTATAGTACAAATTTTATCCAGCCTAGACAAGCTTTTTGAGCTAAACAACTAGACCACAGACTGATATTAGTTACTTTTCTTAGCACGATACAATTTACCAGACTAGACAATGCTCTGTGAGCTAAACAGCCTAGACCACAGACTGATACTTCGTTACTTGATCTTGGCTACAGATACAATTGTATCCAGTCTAGACAATGCTCTGTGAGCTAAACAGCCTAGACCGCAGACTGATACTTTGTACATAGCTAGTCCTAATCGTAGCTTAATACATTGTATCAGCCAGACAAACCCCCCCCTTTTTGAGCAAACAAAACCCAGACCCAGACTGATACTTAGTTACTTGATCTTAGCTACAATTTCAATTGTACCCGTTAGACAATGCTCTGTGAGCTAAAAGCCAGACCTCAACGATACTTGTTTTGACTTGCTACAGATACAATTGTAAACCAGTCTAGACAAGCTTGTGAGCAAAACAGCCAGACTGCGATGAACTTTGTACATGTAGTCCTAATCGTAGCTATAATACAATTTTAAACCATTAGACAATGCCTTGAGCTAAAAAAGCCTAAAATGCAGATGATATTTGTACTAGCCAGTGCAAAATTTTGAGGAAAAACTATCAGCAAGAAAGGTGGTCCTTTTCCCTTTTTTTTTTGTTAGTCCTAATTAACCTTAGTTCTCTTTAATCAGTAGTCTTAGCGCCTCGTGTACTTTTTAGCACTTATTTATCACTATATCCACACTCCGGATCCCGTAAACGGCGGCAGAGAAGGAGGAGAGGCGGCTGCAAAGACTACAACCATAGTCTCGTGGAGAGTCGTAGCTCTTGACTTGTGCAACAATAACAGGTTAGTGCAATACTAACCAAAGAATTGTTCATCCATCCAAACACTCTGCACTAGAGGCGCAACGTCTTGTGCTTTGTTTTTCACTATTCCCATCTTAGCTATAGATGTAATTGTATCCCGTCTAGGGCCCTTTCTCTGTGAGCTAAAAAAACATGACTCCAAATGATACTTGTACATAGCTTCCTGCCCCTCTGCATAGTAAATTGACCCGTTAGACAAGCTCTGTGAGCTAAACAGTCTGGACACTAGTCTGATATGTTGTATATACTGTAGTTAGTCTTGCTGTCAGCTGAGAAGTGGATACAATTGTATCCAGACAGTACAATGCCTGTGGAAAAAAAAACCCGGGCTCCAAACTGAACATTGTACTAGCTAGTCCTGCTCTCTGCTATAGAAACAGTAAATTTTATCAAGTCTAGGGCAATGTCTGTGAGCTAAACAGCCTGGACCCTAGTCTAATATGTTGTATATACTGTATTTTTTCTTGCTCCCCGGGGAAGTGGGGTACAATTTTTATCAGAAGAACAATGCTCTGTGAGCTAAACAACCTGGACTTCAAACTGATACAATGTACATAGCTAGTCCTGCTCTCTACTATAGATATAATTGTATTAGTTAGACAATGCTTGTGGTAAACGCCGTACCCCAACTGATTACAATACATCTAGTCCTCTCCTGCTAAGATTAATTGTACCAAACTGAAATGCCCGTGAGCTAAACAGCCCGGACCCTTTGTCGATATGTTGTTTGCTGTTTGTCTTGCTCTCAGCTGATAAATTGATACAATCCTATCCAGTATACAGAGTATAGGCAATACTCTGTGAGCTAAAAAGCCCGGACTCCAGACTTATGCATTGTACATAGCTAATCCTGCTAAGGGGGACCCCACCCATCACAAATTTTATCACCATCAAAGACTAGGTGGAAAATTCCTTCCTTTTGAAATTCTTTTCCCTTTTTTTTTGTTGGTGTCAGTCTTCACTGCACTTCTCGCATTCTATTCATGGTGCAGTTCCTGCTCTGAGAGGGGAAAGCTGCAGCCCACAGAGCTGTGGCAGGACACAGAAGGAAGTAATACTAAACGATTAGATAAATCCAAGCTCTGTCTTAACCCTGGGCGATACAGTAACAATCTCCTGGAATAGATCTTTATCGCGTTCGGGTTCTTCGCCATAGAGTAAAAAAGGGTGAAAGTGAGGGTTTTCGTATTTCTTCCGAGCCCAAACCAAGTCAGGCTGCCAAATTAGGGCTCCCCCTACATCACATGACTCATCTTGAAGGTATTCCAAGAGTAGACGCAGTGACTCTCACCTGCAGGGGAGCAGGCTCGCCTCCAGACATAACCACATTGGGCCTTATTTACCAAAACTGTCTAAGGGGAGACTCCAGCATTGGATTTTTGGGCGTTTTTCAAGATTCAGTATTTTTTAAATTTACCGAAAATCCCCCATCCGCGCTATTTAGCCTTTAAATTTCACATAAAGTAGAAAGGGGTTCTTTTCTGAAGAGCATGAGACTGTGGAACTCCTGTCAGAGGGAAATTGTTTGGGGAATTTACTAACAAGATCAAAAAGGGTTTTGATGCTTTCTAGTGTAATAATAAAACAATTTATAGTGACCGGTTTTCGGAGAAGGGTTTGGGGATCTTTTTAAAAAGTAATAATAGAACAAGTTATAATGCCAGGATTTGAAAGGTTTTGGATCTTTTTGATGAATAAAAAGAACAAGTTATAGTGCCGGATTTGGGAAAAAAGGTTGGTTTAATTTCTAGATGTAATAAAAAGTTTAGTGCCCGGGATTCTGGAGAAGGGGGTCTGGATACATTTCTAGATGTAATAATGAACAAGTGATAGTGCGGGATTCTGGAAAAGGGTCGGTACATTTTAGATGTAATATAGAAAAAGTTATAGTGAGGGGTTCTGGAAAAGGGTTGGATAATTTCTGATGTAATAATAGAACAAGTTATAGTGACCAGGATTTGGAAAGGTTGGGATCATTTCTGATGTAAAATAGAACAAGTTAAAGGCCCGGGGATTTGGAGAAGGGTCTGGATCTTTCTGAGTAATAATATAACAGTTATAGTGACCACGTTTGGAAAAGGGGTCTGGTCTTTCTACATTAAAAATAAAAAACGTTATAGTGACGGGATTCTGGAGAAGATTTGGAACATTTTTGAGTAATAAATAACAAGTTATAGTGACCGGGATTCGGGAAAGGAAGGGTCTGGATACATTTTAGATTAATAAAGAACAAGTTAGTGCCGGGATTTGGAGGGGGTCTGAATACTTTTTAGATGTAAAATAGAACAAGTTTTGTGACCAGGATTCTGGAAAGGGTTGGAGACATTTCTTGATGTAAAAATTGTAACAAGTTATAGTGACTAGGATTTGGAAAAGGGGTTGGGAATTTTTCTGGGTAATAAAACAAGTTAAATGACCGAAGGAGAAGGGTCTGGATACTTTTTCTAGTGAAATTAAACTTTTTTAGTGACCGGGGATTCTGGGGGAAGGGGTTTGGGAGACATTTTAGATGTAAAATAGAAAAAAGTTTTTGTCCCAGGATTTGGAAAGGGTTTTCGGAGACATTTTGATGTAAAAAAAAGTTAAAGTGCCGGGTTTGGGAAGGTTGGGTATTCTGATGTAAAATTTGAACATTTTTGGGGGGACCGGATTTTTGGGAAGGTTTATCTTTTGATTTAAAAATATCAAGTTTAGTGACCCGGGATTTGGGAGAGGGCCTGGAACATTTCTGTTTTTTAAAAATATAACAAGTTATAGTGCCGGATTCGGGACAGGTCTGATAATTTAGTGTAAAATAAAACAAGTTATGTGCCCGGGTTTTGGGAAGGGGGTTGGAAAATTTTTTTAGATGTAATAATAGAACAAGTTATAGTGACCAGGTTCGGAGAAGGGGTCTGGAGACATTCTAGATTAATAAATAAAAAATTTATAGTGACCAGGTTTAGGAAGGGTTGGAAACTTTTCAAGATTTATTTAGAACAATTAATATGACCGGGATTTGAAAGGGGGTGGTCATTTTTTTGTAATAATAGAACAATTTAATGTGCCCGGGATTTGGAGGATTGGATACATTTCTTGTTTTAAATAACAATTTTAATGAAAGAGTTTGGAAAAGATTGGTTCATTTCTGATGTAAAAATTAAAAAGTTATGTCCCCGGAAAATTCTGGAGAAGGTCTGGTACATTTCTGATGTAAAATAAAAAGTTATAGTGACGGGATTCTGGGAATGGTTGGATACATTTCTACATAAAATGATTTTTAAACAAAGTTAAAAGTGACCAGGATTCAGGAAAAGGGTCGGATACATTTTTTTTAAAAAATAAAGAACAAGTTATAGGCCCAGGATTCTGGAGAAGGGTCTGGAACATTTTAGAGTAAAAAATATAAAAAGTTATAGTGCCAGGATTCCCAGAGCAGGTCTGGGAACATTTAAGTAATAATTTTTAACAAGTTTAGTGCCCGGGATTCTGGAGGGGGGTCGGGAAAATTTCTAAGAAAATAATGAACATTAAAAGTGACCGGGGATTCTGGAGAAGGGTTGGAGACTTTTTAGAGTAATAATGTAACAAGTTATATGACTAGGATTCGGGGAAAAGGGGTCTGGAGACATTTCTAGATTTAAAAACTGTTATGTGACCAGGATTCTGGGAAGGGGCCCTGGATCTTTCAGTGTAATAATACAAACAGGTTTTAGGCCCCAGGTTTGGAGGGGGTTTGGAAACATTTTAGATGTAAAAATGAAAAAAAGTTTTAGGGGTGG
Organism: Phyllomedusa bahiana; assembly: GCA_025379985.1. Lineage (NCBI taxonomy): Eukaryota > Metazoa > Chordata > Amphibia > Anura > Hylidae > Phyllomedusa > Phyllomedusa bahiana. The sequence goes on along the minus strand of JAODAL010067717.1, from coordinate 5,373 downwards.
GATTTGGAGGGGGGTCTGGAGCATTTCAATGTAATATAACTGTTATAGTGCCGGGGGGTTCTGGAGAAGGGTCGGGAGAATTTCTTTAATAATAGAACAAGTTTAGTGACAAGGTTCTGGAAAGGGTCTTGATACATTTTAATGAAATAATGTAAAAAGTTCTAGTGACCGGGATTTCTGGAAAAGGGGTTGATACATTTCTAGATTAAAATATAAAAATTTATAGTGCCCGGGGTTTCCCCGGAACAGGTCTGGATACTTTCTAGATGTAATAACAGAACAAGTTATAGGGCCCGGGGATTCGGGAGAAGTTGGATACAATTTTTGAGTAATAAATGAACAATTATAGGCCGGGGGATTCTGGAGAAAGGTCGGGAAACATTTCTGATGTAATAATAGAAAAAGTTAAGTGACCAGGATTCGGGAGAAGGGTCTGGATCATTTTAATGTAATAATGAAACGTTTATATGATAGGTTTGGAAAAGGGGTCTGGAGAATTTCTAAAATTAATAAACAAGTTATAGTGAGCAGGATTCTGGGAAGGGTTGGGACTTTTTCAGATGTAAAAAATAAAATTTATAGTGACCGGGTTTGGAAAAGGGGCCCTGGATAATTTCTAGATGAAATTAATTTAGAAAAGTTATTGCCCAGGATCGGAAAAGGGTCTGGGAATTTCTAGATGTTATAACGTTATAGTGACCGGGGATTCGGGAGAAGGGTTGGGATACATTTCTGATTAAAAATAAAACAGGTTTTAGTGACCGGATTTGGAGAAGGGCTGGAAAATTTTCAAATTTAATTATGAAAAAGTTTATGACAGGATTCTGGAGAAGGGTCTGGAGACATTTCTGATGTAAAAAATAACAGTTTATTGACCGGGATTTGGAGAAGGGTCTGAACATTTTGTGTAATAATATAACAAGTTTTATGCCCCGGGTTTTGGAGGGGGGTCTGGAACATTTTTGATATAATAATTTAACAAGTTTAGTGACGGTTCGGAAAAGGGTCTGGAAATTTTGATGTAAATAGAAAAGTTATATGACCGGGATTTGGAGAAGGGTTCTGGATAAAATTCTAGAGTAATAACAGAAAAAAGTTATAGTAAACCGGGATTCTGGAAAAAGAGTCTGGATACATTTCTAGTGTAATAATAAAAAAAGTTTAGTGCCCCGGGGTTCTGGAGAAGAGTTGGAACATTTTAGATTAATAATAGAACAAGTTATAGTGAGGGTTCGGGAAAAGGGTCTGGATACATTTCTAAAATTTTTTTAATGAACAAGTTATAGTCCCGGGTTTTTGGGGAGAAAGGGTTGGATACATTTCTAATAAAAATTGATATAAAAAGTTATAGTGACCAGGTTTTGGAGAAGGGGTCTGGTACATTTCTAATGTTAATAATAGAACAAGTTTTGTGACCAGGATTCTGGAAAAGGGGTCTGGGACATTTTAGATGTAATAATAAACAAGTTTTTGGAGCAGGATTCTGGAAAAGGGGGTCGGAGACACAGATGAAATTAAAATAAAAAGTTATAGTGCCCCGGGATTCTAAAGGGTTGGATACATTTCTAGATGTAATAATAGAAAAGTTATAGTGACCAGGTTCGGGAAAAGGGGTCTGGAGACTTTTTCTGATTAATTTAACAATTATAGTGACCAGGAAGGGAGAAGGGTCTGGATACATTTTGTGTAATAAAAAACAGGTTTTAGTGCCAGGATTCTGGAGAATGGTCTGGAGCATTTCTAATTAATAAAGAACAATTTAAATAGTGACTAGGATTCTGGGAAGGGTCGGAGACATTTTAGATGAAATAATTAACAAGTTATATTGACCAGGATTTGGAGAAGGGCTTAACTTTCTAGATGTAAAAATATAACAAGTTTAGTGACCGGGATTTGGAGAAGGGTCTGGATAATTTCTAGATATAATAATATAACAAGTTATAGTGACCGGTTTCCCGGGAGAAGGCTGGATTCTTTTAGATGAAATAATGAAAATTTATAGTGCCCCGGGATTCTGGAAAAGGGTCGGATACATTTTTGATGAAAATAAAGAAAAGTTATATGACCGGGATTTGGAGAAGGGTTGGATACATTTCTAGATGAAAAACGAACAAGTTATGGGGAAACCGGATTTGGAGAAAGTCTGGATACATTTTAGATGTAATAAAAGAAAAGTTATAGTGAAAGGTTTGGAGAAGATTTTGGGTACATTTTGATGTTAAAAGAACAAGTATGTGACCGGATTTGGGGGGGCTGGAACATTTTGTGTTATTAAAAAATATGTGCCGGGATTTGGAAAAGGGGTTTGGTCTTTTCTGTGTAAAATTAAAATTTAGTGCCCCGGGATTTGGGAAGGGTCGGATACTTTCTACATATAATGATATAACAATTATAGTGACCGGATTCGGGAGAAGGGCTGGATAATTTCTAGATGTAAAATAAACAAGTTATAGTGACCAGGATTGGGGAGAAGGGTCTGGAGAATTTCTAGATGTAATAATGTAAAAGTTATGTGCCCAGGATTTGGAGAAGGGTTGGATACTTTTTCTAGATTAATAATTAACAATTATAGTGCCCCAGGTTTCCCCGGAGACAGGCTGGATACATTTCTAGATTAATAATATAACAAGTTCTGTGCCCGGGATTCGGAAAAGGGTCGGATACATTTACATAAAATGATATAACAATTTTATGTGACCAGGATTTGGAGAAGGGTTGGAAATTTCTGATTAATAATAAAACAAGTATATGACCAGGATTCTGGAGAAGGGTCTGGGACATTTTAATAAAATAATTGAAGTTTTAAGTGACTAGGATTCTGGAGAAGGGTTGGAGACATTTTAGATGTAAATAAAAGGGTTATAGTGCCCGGGATTCTTGAGAAGGGTCTGGAGACTTTTTCTACATAATGATATAACAATTTATAGTGACCAGGATTTGGAGAAGGGTCGGGATAATTTTCTAGATGTAATAATAGAACAAGTTATAGTGACCAGGATTCTGGAAAAAAGGGGGTCCTGGAGACATTTCTAAAAGTAATTATGTAAAAAGTTATGGGAAACCAGGATTCGGGAGAAGGGTCTGGAGACATTTCTAGAGAAATTTAAAAAAAAGTTAAGTGACCAGGATTCCGGAGACGGGCGGGATACATTTCTAAGGTAATAATATAACAAGTTCTGGACCGGGATTCTGGAGAAGGGTCTGGAACATTTTACATATAATAATAACAAGTTATAGTGACCGGTTTTCTGGAAAAGGGGTCTGGAAATTTCTAATTAAAAATAGAACAAGTATAGTGCCCAGGTTTTGGGAGAAGGGTCTGGAGACTTTTTAGATGTAATAAGTAGCAATTATGTGCCCTAGGATTCTGGAGAAGGGTCTGGAGACATTTTAATGTAATTAACAAGTTTAGTGACCAGGATTCTTGAAAAGGGGTCGGGAGCTTTTCTGATGTAAAAAATAAACAAGTTCTGTGAGGGGATTCTGGAGAAGGGTCTGGATCATTTTAGTTTAAAATAATATAAAAGTTATAGTGACCGGGGATTCCGGAGACAGGTCTGGATACATTTTAGAGTAAAAATAGAAAAGTTATAGTGCCAGGATTCTGGAGAAGGGTCTGGAGACATTTTAGAGTATAATATAACAATTTTATAGTGACCAGGTTTCCCCGGAGACAGGTTGGATACATTTCTAATGTAATAAAGAACAATTATAGTGCCCAGGATTGGAGGGGGGTTGGAGACATTTCAGATGTAATAATGTAACAAGTTAAGTGACTAGATTCGGAGAAAGGGTCGGGAGCATTTCTAGATGAATATAACAAGTTATAGTAAAAAGGATTCTGGAAAAGGGGTCTGGAGACTTTTAATGAAAAATATAACAAGTTATAGTACGGGTTTGGAGAAGGGTCTGGAACATTTCTAGATGTAATATAACAATTAAAGTGACCGGGATTCTGGAGAAGGGTTGGGATATTCTAGATGAAATAATAAAAAGTTTATAAACCGGGTTCGGGAAAAGGGGTCTGATCTTTTCAGATTAATAATAAAACAAGTTCTAGTGCCCCGGTTCTGGGAAGGTTGGATACATTTTAGATATAAAAATCAACAAGTTATAGTGACCAGGATTACAGACGGGTCGGATACATTTCTAGATGTAATAAAAAAAAACAAGTTTATGACCAGGGTTTGGAAAAGGGGTCGGTACTTTTTCTGATGTAAAAATAAAAAATTTTAATGCCCGGGGATTCTGGAAAAGGGGTTTTGGATACATTTCTAGATGAAAAAAATAGAACAATTTATAGTGCCAGGTTTCTGGAAAAGGGGTCCGGAGAATTTCTGTGTAATAATTAACAATTTATAGTGATAGGATTCTGGAAAAGGGTTTTTGGAGAATTTTAGATTTAATATAAAAAGTTATAGTGACCAGGATTCTGGAAAAGGGGTTTGGGAACATTCTAGTGTAAAAATATAAAAAGTTTAGTGCCCGGGATTTGGGAAGGTCTGGAACATTTCTAGATGTAAAAATAAAAAAAAATTTTAGTTTTATTCTGTTTTCCAGATTGGAGTCAGGAAGGATTTTACCCCTAAAATTTGGGACAATTGGCGTGGGGAAAAACGGCAGGTAATATAGCTCTAAATGACGAAATGAATTCCTTTTGCGGGCGTGTTGCGCACAATACACACCAAAACTACGCTCCACAAATACACAGTGTGAACAAAAGACTGTCCTTATTGCCTACAGCAACCAATCAGAGCTAAGTTTTCATTTTTACAGCGCAATATCGGAAATAAAAGCTGAACTCTTCATTTCTTACACTGCTTTGGAAAACTGCAGTTATCTCTTTTTTGGTGTAAACTGTCTTTTTTGCTCACAGAAACCCAAAATCAGACCCAGTTTTCATTTTTCCAAAGCGGGGTTTAAAGAAAAAAAGCAGCCCTATTGGTTGTATGGCCCTGATTGGGTTTTTTTTCTTTTAAGCCTGATTGGTTGCTAGGGGCCCCTGATTGGTTGCTGTGGGTCTGTTGGCTGTGGGTCTGTTGGCTCGCATGACTCTGTTTGGGTTGCATGGGGTTTGATTTGCTATGAGCTCTGTTTGGTGGCTATGGGCTTAAATTGGTTGTATGGGCGCTGATTGGTTGTATGGGCGCTGTTTGGTTCTATGAGCTCTGTTTGGCCCCCATGAGCCGATTGGTTACTTGGCTTGATTGGTTACTATGACCCGATGGTCGTTGAGCTTGATTGGTCGCTATGACTCTGTTTGGTTGCTATGGCCCTGATTGGTTACTATGAGCTTGTTGGTTGCATGACCCCCGATTGGTTATTTTGAGTCTGATTGGTCGCTATAGCTTGATTGGTTACATGGGCTCTGAT
>JAODAL010067716.1:0-17160 GCA_025379985.1 Phyllomedusa bahiana | reverse complement strand
TAATCCTGGCTACGGGGTGCTTTTACCTGGCAAAGGGGGGGCTAAAACCCGCAAAAGGGGGCTACCCCTCACGGGGGGGCTATACTGGCTACAGGGGGCTACCACATGGCTACAGGGGATACTTTCTGGCTACAGGGGGCTACTGCATGCTACGGGGCTTTTTTCGGCTACATTGCTACTCCCCTGGTACAGGGGTTACACAGGGCTACGGGGGGAAATATTCCCTGCAAAGGGGGCACTACAGGCCCCCAGGGCAACTTTCTGGAAAGGGGGACTACTACATGGCAAAAGGGGGGCACTACGGGCTACTGGGGCTACGAGGGCTACGGTATGGTACATGGCTACATTTTTGGGGCTCTATAATGTGGATTTTTTTATAGAAATATGAATTTTAGAGAAGTCTGAAAAAAGGAGGATCTAAGATGTTTGTTTGAAAAATTATACGGAAAAGATCGAAAACCCAGGATAAGTATGGGGGCAATGGGGAAGAAGAAGGAAAGAGAAAACCTTTTCAGAGACGTCTCCTCTGATTCCTGGGTTAACTTTACATAAACATTTATTGTCTGCAGACCTGTGTAAACTGGGGTTTCCCTCTCGTAGGGCACTGTATCCGGGTAATTAGGGTTTAGTATAAAAGGTTTTGATTCTAATGGTGTGGGAAAAGTCCTGGTGGTGGCAATTGTGGTCCTGGTTGTTGGTATTTTTCGTCACTAATGTGAGGGGGGGGTTTTTTCTTGTAGGAAAATTGGTACAATTTCCTAGGTTTGGTTTTTGTGTAGCAGTGTTATTTGGAAAACCTATACTTATTTAGTAGTTTTATACATACACATTGGGGTTAAACGGGGTTTGTATATTTGGTTGAGGTGTGCACTGTTAGCTCGTGTCGATTATGTTTCCGGGTGGAGGGGGCGAAATTTTCCCTTTACCTCGCCCGGGGGCAGGTTTTTTTCCCAGGAATGGCCCTGCATAAGACCTTAAAGCCAGCTGAGTATGCCAGTCCTAACCAAAGTCGTCTGAAAGGAGGATTCTGTATGCAACTTGTTCATTCTCCCCTTTTGGTATCCCCGGACCCACATTATTGTAAAGGGGAGTTCCAAGGCATCTTGGATCTAAGCAGTACAATTTTGCCACGCTATACCGTTGTTTAAAATAACACTTATTCCCGTATCAAAAATGCTTACTACTAGTCCACATTTCATTCATTTTTATTTACTTTAATTTTTTTTCCCGTCACGCAATATGCGTTGGGAAAAACGACCGGTAATCAGTGCAATTACACCCCGAAATATGGCCCTCAAAGACACCATTTGAACATACCCTAAAGTCTGTCTTTGATGTTATTGGATAGTGATCAATCTATGCACCCTGCCTTCTCATTATATTTAATGTCTTCACTAAGTTATGTCTACTTTCTTCAATGTTACAACTTGCACTTGAAAATTGCATTAGACTTTATTATGTGCTCCTTCTGCCATCTACTGGTAGCACTGCCTGCCTTACAATCTACTAACCATCATGAGTCATAACTGTGTCCCCTCCTAATCTTGATTCCTTTTGTCAATAAATCTTTTATGCTGTGTGAAATTGTTGCTGTCTCTTTCCAGTCTGCAACTGTTACATCAGTATACTACAAATTATAATGTAATGGGAGCTGTGGTGCAGCTAGAGTTTTTGCCACCTGGGGTAATTCAAAGATCCTTCACCCCAAATGAGTCCACCAGGATTTTTTTTTTTTTTTAATAAAATTTAGGCTGCTATTGCTGTACTAACATTAAAAAAAAGTTTTAAAAACAGGGGCTATGATGAAGTGAAACTTAGAAGGATGGGAATGGATTTGCTGAGGATCCCTAGAGAAAATCTCCTCAAACCCAGCCCTAAAAAAATGGGGCAAGATCAACAATTTACGTTTATATCTATATACGATAGACACGCTGGCATTATTAAACAGGCAATATTGAAGCATTGGGAGGTACTACGTAGTGATACAAAATTTGGACATCTTTTCAAAAAAAACACCCCGTTGGGTTTATCGTAAGGGGAGGACCCTTGGCCAACAATTAATATCTGCAGACATTAAACGGCCCGCTAAAAATAGGAAATAGACACTGTTAAGTAGTACAAGATCGGGCACTTTCGCATGTTTGAAATGCGTTAATTGCTCCATCATATTAAAGGGAGATTCTATATGCCATCCAACTAAAGGCCATAAAATAAAAATCCAAGGGTTCCACACATGTGACAGTGAAGGGGTTATCTATATGCTCAAATGCCCTTGTGGGTGAGTATATGTGGGACAGACATCAAGAAGTGTTAAGGTTAGAATTAATGAGCATAGATCAGCTATCAGATCATTTAAGAAAAAAATAATCAATCCCAGTAAGGATGAAAGTGAGCAAAATGTAGGTAATACTCATAGTAAAAAAGCCTTCGGGGAAACTTCTGTAGCCAGACACTTTGCTGAGGCACGGCACAACCTATGTGAGTTGCGCTGGTGTGTATTGGAAAAGGTCACATGTAGCGACAGTGCTTACATGAGTACTTAACTCTTGAAACATGAAGCATTAGAATCATTGTCCCCGAAAGGTTTACATGAAAGCCTTAATTTACGAGTATTTTTATAATAGGTTTGTAAATATGATGCTATGTAAGATATGAGTATAATCTATTCCACGTGTTGCCTGTAAGGAACAAAGGGGTTAATGTTTTTAACTTGTTTTGGGTAACTAAGTGGTTAACTGTTTTAATCTATTTAAGAAACGGCTGTAGACTGTGACACTTATGCCTGAAGAAGGGGGAGGAGTTTACCCCGAAACGTTGCACGCAGGTGCGTCGCGCAGGTGTGCCATCCCTGCACCATCTCTGCTCGGGACTCTTCGGCGTCTCCTACCCGCACACGGATGTGTGCTTCGAACTGATCCGAACGACCAGGAGGTTGCACCAAAACGCTGAGTATTTGCTTCCATTCAATTGCCCATAAATGGTTATGCTGTGCATTACGGCCGAATGCCTGGATATGGATGTTTTTAATATGATGAATAAAGTTTAAAGTCCTACTAGGGTCCAGCATCATTTAACCAGTTGTATAAGTGGGGCTTGGAGAACCCCGTGATTGGTGCCCGATAAGAAGCTACCAGCTCTGCATATAAATACTGGTCTAACATTTTTATACTGAGACTGCTGTTGCTCCAAAGACCAGAAGATTGCATATGGACTGCATATATTTGGACTAAAATGTCCTATGAAGAGATAGCCAGAAGTACAGATGCCCGAGCAGAGATATTCTGCTTCTCTGAGGCAGACAGAATACAGATTTTACAGCAGGCGAATTCTGCAGGACTTCACTGGAATAAAGGCGGTGAGGAAGCTGCTGTCAATTATCCTCGGCGGCTTGAACAGCTGCGAAGAAAAGAGGCAAGCCTGACGTCACACCCCACAGCACTCGCTGAGTATGTCAAGGCGGCCCGTAAACCTGGAGGTCTACGCAGCAACCTTCAACCGATCCTCCTACCCGATGATATTAAATACAAAGAAAGATGGAATGCCATTAGTAATCGTTATTCTATGGACCTAATGATTCTCTCGATCCAATATCTGCAAAATGCCATTGACCTTACACAAGCAGAGATCACTAAAGTCGAAGATGAATGTAAAAGAAAGGTCTCTATGGATGAATTTAATAAAATTAATGCTGAATTAAAATCTAGCATCGATAAATTGAAGCAAACTTTGTTGCAAAATAAATTGAAAAAATATGAACGAGACACAAGAGACTATGCCGCGAACCGGGTCTATACATGGGCTGAAGATCGTAGGCATTTGAGGCGATTACGTTATGACCCACAGAAAAAACGGGGATGGAACTCCGCATCCTCAGCCACTGACGATTCCGATTCCCACGACGGCCCTCATGTTGATAGGAGACACGGACAGGAACAAAAAGGGAAAAGTTTTTTTAGGAAAAGCAATAGATATTCCACTCTCCAATCCAGAAAACGCTCCGGTAGGAGCAGCAGAAAAAATCCCGATGACCACTCGGAAGAAAGGGAACCGTCGTTAGCTATGAATATTTATTCTAAGACTTTGTCCCCTATATAACAAGCTGTGTTAGAAAAGGGACTCAATTTTGTACCGAATCATGACATGAATATTTTTGACTTCACTGTAGATCTCTATAAATTTTGTCGCAACATTAGATGTAAAATCTTCTTTTCTTCTAGTCCTTCTACAGGTGCTAAACGTACTGATGATAATAAATTGTACTCCAGAAAATTGAAAAACCATAGCCAGTTTGACCCAGAAATTAAGATAGCTGCCCTAGAGGTGTTGGAACAACTAGTGAAGAAAGAGGTTACTGAGCAATGGGAGAGTAAAGCAAAACGTATGCCTAGCAATTTCAGTAAAAGAGAAAGGAAAATTAAAAAAAATTAAAGAAGGGACCCTTTTCACTAGAAAATTAAAAAAGCGGATATGGGAGGGGCTTCAGTAGTCATGGATGTGGAGCCTTATATTCAAGAGACAGTGTAACAATTGCAAGACCCACAGGTGTATGCCCCCCTTAAAGAAGATCCTACAAGGGAGCTAAGTAGATATGTGCAGGAGTTGGTTCGGGAAGGATTTAAGGAAGGGTCATCATGCAATGAAAACAAATGTAAAAAAGGGAAAGACCCGAGAATTCCATTTTGAAGCCCCCAAAAAACCAAAAACAACTAAAAACCACCGGGGAAAAAAATCGTCCCGGGTTAAGACTCGTGCTAGAACCTTAGCGGGTATGTTGCATGCCCTACAACCCCACAGTGAAAAAAACCCAGGATTTACAGTCCCGGCCTTTCCTAAGGGCTATTAAAGGGAGTTGATGTCCAGAGGTCACGGGTTGTTACTCTGGACATAAAATTCTATTCCCAACTACCACTTGAAGAAGGGTTGAGAAAAACCGGAGATTCTATGCAGGATGCGACTTTTAAAAAGGGAAAGATGCTTTTAAAATGCAGTTACTAGAAAGTTCTAACCAAGAACTCTTTCGTTTTGGGGAGCAATTTTTCCCTTCCCAAAAACAAGGGTGTCGAGGGGGGTCCCCGACGCACCCAGCTTTGAAATCTTAAATGCAATCATTTGAGAACCAATACATTGTTTCCCTCACAGTTTAATAGCCTTATCATCTCATGGTTTCGCTATGTGGATGACATCCTCTTGCTGTGGTCTGGGACGTTGCCACAGCTCGAAGACTTTGCCACGTATCTTAACGAAGTAATCCTTTATTAAATTCACTTGACTCGAATGGCCCACCATTACATATTAGCACTTTTTCATTAGCACAATTTCTTTGTGATAATAAAATTTTTTACTCATTATTAAGAAAGATGCAGACCGAAAATACTATATTAACCTCGTCAGCAGCCCCACAGCTTTTAAGGGGCATAGCAAAATCACAATTTACAAGGGCCAGACGTATAAGCTCGAATGATAATGAATACCTGACTTGCATGGAGAAGCTCATTCGCCGTTTTAAAAACAGGGGCTATGATGAAGTGGAACTTAGAAGGATGGGAATGGATAAGCTGAGGATCCCAGAGAAAATCTCTCAAACCCCCCCTAAAAAATGGGGCAAAGATCAACAATTTAAAACAAATTTCGAAGGGCACGCGTCATTATTAACAGGGAATATTGAAGCATTGGGGATACTACTAGTGAAAACAAAATTTGGACATCTTTTCAAACAACCACCCCGTTGGGTTTTTTCGTAAGGGGGGCCCTTGGGCCAAAAATTATTTTCTGAGACATTAAACGGCCCCAAAAAAAAAGGGAAAAAGACATTTAATAGTACAAGACGGGCACTTTTGCATGTTTGAATGCGTTAAATTTCCCCTCATATTTAAAAGGGGGACTCTATGCCATTAAATTAAGGCCCTAAAAAAAAAATCCAAGGGTTCCACAATGTGACAGTGGGGGTTATCTTTAAAAGTCAAATGCCCTTTGGGTGATAATGTGGGCGCATCAAGAAGTGTTAAAGGTTGAATTAAGAGCATAGATCAGCTATCAGATCTTTTAAAAAAAAAAAATCAAACCCAGTAAGGGTGAAATTAGAAAATTTAGGTAAACTCAAGTAAAAAAGCCTTGGGGAAAACTTCTGTAGCCAGACACTTTGCGGGCACGGCAAAACCTATGTGAGTTGTGTTGGTGTGTATTGGGAAAACGGAAAATATTTGCTTCCATTAATTTCCCATAAAGGTTATGTGTGCATTACGGCCGAATCCTGGATATGGATGTTTTTTTAATATGATGATAAAGTTTAAAGTCTTACTAGGGGCAGGGTATTTAACCATTGATTAAAGGGGGTTGGGAAACCCCGGATTGGTGCCCGAAAAAGCTACGGTCTGCATATAAATACTGGTCTAACATTTTTATACTGAGACTCTGGTGCCGGCATTGCTTTTTTTAAAGCTTGTTCCAACCCCCAATGCAGGGAAAGGAAAAGCTCTGAGCAATGATGTCAGGCAATGGCACGTGACCACTGCAGCCAATTAGTGGCTGAAGTAGTCAGAAACAGACCACCAGCAGTGAAATGCTAATAGAAAAACAGTATCATCATCACTTGAATGCCGGTGAATGGCGAGGTGAGAATGATTTTTTAGTCAGCAGTTCAATTAAAAAAAAAAAAAAAAAACCTGGGAAAAAACTTAGGGGGAAATGTATAATACTGTCTTGTCTAAAAACTTTCCTTTTTGCCCTTTAAAAACCCCCCAACGCCTTTTTATTCATACATGCTCTGAAAAAAGAAAGGGGCGCTTGATTGGTCCCTGGGAACAAGAAAAAGTCTCAACCCAAAACAGTTTTCATAATGTCCCCCTTAGTGCTGCCCCAAAAATGGCCCACTCAAAAGGAAGACACCCCCTTTTACCCCCTCCCAATTACCTTCTGTTGGGGGAAAGAACTTGCCCCTTCACTTCCCTTTATAAATCAGGTCCCCCACTAAAATACAGAACAACACATTTTAATTGGAAGATAAATGGTCACAGCCTTTATTAATTAATTTATAACATAAAACCTGTAGGAAAAACAAGGGTTTAATAAAACAGAATTTAAACTGAAAAAAGTTATCCATCGAGCCTTTACAACCCCAAACTTTAGTACTCATGAAACTCACTGCCAAAACCCTTAAAATAAATGGGGTGATCAGGGTATAGTAAATCAAATACTTTAAAGGTTAAAACCAACTTCCCAGGGTCCGCCCCTTAGAGAAGCCAACACTCCCAGGAATCCATTAAAGAAAACCAGTATTTAAACCTTTTACCCTCCATAATTGATTAATAACATGAGCTGATTGTCAAGCACCCCCCAATCCTCAAACCATATCTAAAATCAAAAACACCGATAAGAACATAATACACATCATAAATAACAACAAAAAAGACAGAAAACAAAAACCACTGCGGACCCAAAATACTTTTTGGGGAGGGTTCATAAAAATGACTGTCCTCCTTAATCCCCTATATATAACCTAGCTCCACCCAATACTTATACCAGCCTACACGCCGGCCCACGCCACCCCCCCATAAACTCCCCCTCATAAAAGACAGTAAACCTGTCATGCTCCTCACCCAGTGTTCCTCATCTAACCCGTACTTCCACTATAATTTAATATGTTAACCTACGATAATGATATTTTGGGTTATCTTACTTACAATTATATCTAAATTTTTTCTTAAAGCTAAAGAAAAAAAGGTCTTTAATGAAGTGCAACACCCACATTCTAAAGTTAGGGGATTATAGATAGGCCCCTTTCTTAAAATTTATGGCGTTAATAAAAGGGGTAGTCCCCAAAGGATTGGGCATAGCAATTGTGGGGGCCAAAATTCAAAAAAGGGGTCAAAAAATGATCCCCAGGAAACTATGGCCGGGGGAATTTGACCTCTGTTGTAGGTAAAAATTTTGAAGGGTTTTTTTTAAGGTGGAAAAAGTTCCAGCCCCTCCAAGTTGATTTGAATAGGGGTCGGGGCTTTGTTCGCCCACGGCGGCATTTTCGGCTCCACGGTGGGTCTTTTTCAACGGGGGGGCCCGTTGGGGTTGGGACGTTGCTGGTGGGTGAGTGAAGCGCAGATTTTTTTCACTTTTGTAGTCGGTTTGGAGTGCTGTGGATTTTTCTATTTTGTTAATTTGGTTTTTTGGTCGAAACCTTTCTGCTGGCACCCATTTTTCTGTGGTGTTCTGAGTGCTGCATCAATTTCTTTCAATTTGAAGGTTTTCTCAGAGATGCTATCCTGGAGTATCTCATTGAAAATAAATGTATAACGCCATTCCAGCATGGGTTCATGAAGTATCGGTCCTGTCAGACTAATCTCATCAGCTTCTAAGAGGAAGTCAGTGCTTGACTGGATCCGGGTGAGGCACTGGATGTCATATATCTAGATTTTTCTAAAGCATTTGATACGGTGCCGCATAAAAGGTTGGTAAATAAAATGAGAATGCTTGGACTGGGGGAAAATGTGTGCAAGTGGGTAAGCAACTGGCTCAAAGATAGAAAACAAAGGGTGGTAATTAATGGTACATACTTGGACTGGATTGCTGTTACTAGTGGGGTACCACAAGGGTCAGTATTGGGCCCTATCCTCCAACATTAATGATCTTACACAGGGAATACACAGTAGAATATCGATCTATGCAGACGATACTAAGCTCTGTAAAGTAATCAACACAATAGAGGATAATGTGTTATTACAAAGGGATCTGGATAAGTTGGAGGCCTGGGCAAGGAAATGGCTGATGAGGTTCAACACAGATAAATGCAAGGTTATGCACATGGGGAGGAAAAATCCATTACATGACTACATGTTAAATGGAAAAAGGCTGGGTAAAAGTGACATGGAGAAGGACTTGGGAATCCTGGTGGACAGTAAACTTAATTGTAGCAGCCAGTGTCGGACAGCAGCTGCCAAGGCAAATAGGATCATGGGGTGCATTAAAAGGGGCATAGAGGCACATGATGAGAACATTATTCTCCCATTATACAAGTCATGGTTAGACCACACATGGAATATTGTGTACAGTTTTTGGGCACCAGTGCACAGAAAGACATGTAGAGCTTGAACAGGTACAAAGGTGGGCAACAAAAATAATAAAAGGACTGGGTGGACTACAGTACCCCGAAAGATTAGCAAGATTGGGGTTATTTAGTCTAGAGAAAAGACGGCTTCGGGGGGACATAATAAATATGTTTAAATACATGAAAGGTCAATATAGAGATACTCCCAAGATTTATTTATACCCAGGGCTGTATCTAGAACAAGGGGGCATCCTCTACGTCTTGAGGAACGAAAGTTTCTACATAAACATAGAAAGGGATTCTTTACTGTAAGAGCAGTGAGACTGTGGAACTCTCTGTCAGAGGAAATTGTCATGGTGAATTCACTGACGGAGTTCAAAAAAGGGTTTGGATGCATTTCTGGAGCGTAATAATATAACAGGTTATAGTGTCTAGGATTCTGGAAAAGGGTCATTGATCCAGGGATTTTTCCGATTGCCAGATGTGATCAGGAAGGAATTTTTCCCTAAAATGAGGACAATTGGCTTCTACCTCATTGGAGTTTTTTGCCTTCCTCTGGATCAACACCTTAGCACAACAGGCTGAACTGGATGGACGTCTCGTCTTTTTTCGGCCTTACAAACTATGAAACTATAAGAAAAAGTCTGTTGGAGCCTAGAAAAAAATCTTATATTTAGGGACTGCAGCATATTGCAAAACACATTCTCTAATTACTCATGGCTCTTATGGAATATTTAACAAAGCACTTTCAATATATCATTACTATTAGGTTCTTTTACTATACAGTATATTGTCCTCTACTAAATGGCAGCATAGTATAGCGGCAGGTCTGAATACTGTTATCCCACACAGCATAAAGAAATATTGTACAGTTTGCACCCAAGAAAGAATACAACAGTTTTATAGTCCACTGTATTCATTTGGAGACTGCCCCTTTACCACTTCCTGTCCCACCATCATTGACTGATGGCCACCTGGCATGCAGGCAGGTACATGACAGCTGATGGGGATAATTGTACAGCAGACATGTGCCCTATAACATAATGCTATTAAATATTTTAGAAATGAATTATTTGTTGTCTGTTTTACCTTTTTTTTTTATAAAAAATTTAAAATGTTTGTACCAAAAATTATTTAAACTTTACTGGGTTTCAGAGCTAAAAAGAGTTAATGCATCTCTTGTGTGTCTTCGACTGATTTTAATTTCCTTTGCTAGTGGTTCTTAACATTTCCAAAATGTCTATGATTCTTTCAGTTTTGTTAAATGTGACAAATATTTTGCTTTCTAATAGGCACAACAAAAAATTGCCACCTTTGGCGATATGACCATAGTGTAATGGCAGAGCAAATAAGAGATGAGAAAGAAACAGATGCATATGTAACTAAGGCCAGGTTCACATCTGCAGAACCTCCATTGCAGAATTGAAACCAAACCCGTTTCACAACAGACACCAACAGCGCCCAACAGACCTCAATGACTACAACAGGTTCCATCGGGTTTTCGCAGTTTGCTCCACTATTTTTTCCAATTCTTGCTGTTGGAATTTGTAACTAAGGTTCCGAACAGAACCTCCAACGCTGATATGAACCAGGCCTAATTGAATGGGTTGTCCAGCTCCTCTAAAAATCATACTAACAGATCAAAGGGCCACAGTACACTTTTTAAAAAACATACTCATCTTTCTGCAATCCATGGTTTCAGCACTGCGCCTCCCTGGTTTTGCATTCTGTCACTTCCAACCAGAAACTTCACCACTACAGACCCTGATTAGCTGTAGCGGTCACAACTTCTGAACGGTGTAAATATGTGATATGTGATGATCAGGTACTTTTCTGCTAATCCTGTATATTTTTAGTTTTCCTTATTACAAGTGGAAGTAAAAGTTTATAGATTTTACAGATGTTAAATGTTTTTTTTTCAGGTGTTTTTTTTTTTAACTTCTATTATTATGTGTATGGCAGAAAGTGATGACATCTCTATCGGAACGACATCCCCACTTTAGAAGCACCGGCTGGCCTGCTGACTAGAGTAAATGCACGCTAGTCCGCAGGCCTAAGGGTATGTTCACACAGTGTATTGCGGCGCGTATAGTATGCTCTGCAATAACCGGGTGTTTTGGAACAATGCGCTGATCAGCGCATCTTTCCACAGCACGAAGGGGGGGGGGGGGGAGTGGGCGGCCACCAGCCCCATACACATGCATTTTCCGCAGCGTGCGTATTCACCACTAACAAGTGACAGGTCAATTCTTCCCCCACACGTACAGTACGATCGTATTGTACATGCGGGGGGTAGACGCGTAATCCATACTTCTCTATGAAAGCTATGAATTACCATGATTGTGGCGTGCATTTCGCCGTGGACAACGTACAATATGCGGCGAAATGTGCGCCAAAATAAGCCGTGTGAACATACCCTAACAGCATTTCTAAGGCTATGTTCACACGATGTACTGCGGCGTGTACAGTACGCACCGCAGTACATCATGTGTTTCGGGAGCTCACTCTGATAAGTGAGTACTCCCACGGCACGGGGGTGGGCGGCAGCCCGCCGGCCCTATAGACATGTCACTTATCTCCCCACGATCGTATTATACGAGCAGGGAGAAGAGGTGTCATCCATAGTTCTCTTTGAAAACTATGGATCACCGTAATTATGGGGCGCATTTCCCCGCATATTAAGCGCAGTAGGCCACAAAATACGTAGGTGTTAGCCCCGTCCACCAAAGGCTAGCCCCGCGCACTGACAGTTATTCACCTGTTTCTACCTATTCAAAGTAATGGGTTTATCAGTTGAGGTGGGCGGGGCTTCTCAGGTGGGTGGGGTTTGAAAAAAAAACTGACTCTTTGAATGACTCTTCGAATGACTCTTCTGGCTGAAAACTGCAGATTTGAACATTAAATACACGAAAACTCCAGCATCTTACAGAATAAGTGACACAGTGCTGGGAACAGCAGATCTGACACTAGCTTGTTCTGCCCTCAGCAAGGGGGCCATAATTATGTGACAGGTTCTCTTTAAGTATCGATGGCCTTCTGACTAGCATGCATTGGCAGTAGTCAGCAGGCTAGCCAGTACTTCTATAGTGTATACAGTAGTAAGGGATACCATTCCAAAAGGAGTGTCATCACTTAATGTCATACATATATTAATAAAAATAAATGTAAATAAACACATGCAAAAAAATATTAAACATCCATAAAGTCTACAAAAACATTGTAGCCCAATGTGAGACTAATTAATGAAAAAGAAAGAAAGAAAAAGCAAACCCATTAATAGCATATTCAGGGGTGCATGAAAGGAGTGTGTGTGGGATGGGGATGGTTTCCTGTTGCCCGGAAACCCACTATCACTTCACAAATAATATTTTATGAAGACATTGTTTCCCACAGAGCAAGAGAGCAAAGCCTATAGGAAGTATTATTTAGGCAGTCACTAACACTAGACCCTGACCTTGTGGAGTGTCCATACCACTTTGACATTTCATTGGGCCCTATGTATGAAAAATGGCTAACATAAAGACTGTCTTTGTTGCCCATAGCAACCAATCCAAACTTGGCTTTTATTTTTCCAGAGCACTATAAGAAATTAAAGCTGAGCTCTGATTAGTTGCTATGAACAACAAAGACAGTCTGTTAGCCAGTTTTTTTTTTTTTTACATGAGGCCAGCTGAGTGCCATATTGTGTACAGATACATGCTGCACAGCATTGCTATGTTCGTGAGGTGAGGAGGATTGATGGGCAGTGAGGATGGCATATCTAGGCATTGGGGCAGGAAGAATCATGAAGTGGGGAAGATCACAGGGCAGTGAGGATGACATCTCTCCATTTGTGGGGAGGATGAGAGGTCACTGAGTGACTGCATAGTGATACTATGTACAGTATAAGAGCACAGTGGTGTTTTAAAGTATCTTACACATGGAAAAACAGTTTTGTCCTGGGAGCCAGCACCGTTAACCACTGTTGCAGTACATAATGTGTATAAAACACTATATATCAACTATTCAAACCCTTAAACCAGAAATTCAAATAGAAAACACATCTGCATTATTCTAAGGGTAAGTTCAAACAATGGATTTTTGAAGCTTAAAGCGTCAGCGCTGAATCAGCTTCATTTCCTTGTTGGAAATTCCGCACTTGCAATCGCGGAACTTCGACGAGGTAACAACGCTCATTGTCTGCAGTAGATTTTATGCCTCCCATACTAGGTATTGTTGGCATGGAAAATGCTTACACTAGTGCCAAAAATACTCCCATTAGATAGGACATTGATTCTGAGGCAGATTCAGGGCTGAATCTACATCTAGAATAAGTATCCATCATGTGAACATACCTCACGGTCCATTGATGCATACTAGCTTGGAGAGAAGTTAAAGTGAGTGCAAGCAAAAGAGTTGTTTCTAGTGAGAAAAATAGGGAAAGTTATCAGGCATATTAGAACTATTAACATCTCGTTTTGGCCCCATAGTGGCCCCACCGCAGTATCCATTGGATACTGCAACAGTGCCATAAACTTCTATGGGACATCCAAAGTCCTAATTGGACTGTGTTTGCCCTATTTAACGAACATGTAATTTTTCTGCACAAAAGCATGTATCCTGACAGATACCACAAAAGGGCTGACAAAACAAGATGTGAGTGACGCCTTAGGTCGTTGTTGTAGTTGTTATGT
The DNA here is from genome assembly GCA_025379985.1 of Phyllomedusa bahiana. NCBI lineage: Eukaryota > Metazoa > Chordata > Amphibia > Anura > Hylidae > Phyllomedusa > Phyllomedusa bahiana. The sequence continues at coordinate 3,450 of JAODAL010067716.1, read as the reverse complement.
AGCAAGCACCACTTTGCAATAAAAAGAGTTGTTTACTGCCAAGTTCACCATAAGTAATACTGATCTGTGTACAGTAGGTTTTTTAGTAACAGTGAGGAAGTACTGTGTTCATGTTCTGATGGTATTATTTAATTCTTGGTAATCTTGGTCTTGGTATAGTGGGATTTGTTTGGTAACAGTTTGATGGTGATATGTATTGGGAGATGTTTCTCTGTACTTTATTATTAGGTAACTGTAGGACTGTATTATTTAGACATAATAAACCATAGTACATAGAGGAGGGCTTTTGAAGAGACAAGTTAGGGTATGGCCATGCGGCAAGTGTAAAATGCCGGTCGTATTCTGTTTAAAAATCTGGCCGGTATTTTATCATCTTTTGAATGCTTTTGGTGGATGGATCTATCCATGGTTTGCTGACTTGGCCACCCCCTTTAACCCCTTAACGACCCTGGACGTATGAGTACGTCCCAGGGCCGCTAAGGGGCTTTGCAGGGGGATCGCTCGGCGACCCCCCCCGCACAGCCGGCAGGTGTTAGCGGCTGATCGCTGCTAACACCCGGCAGTAACAGCGTCGGCAGGTGGCTCCGCCCGCTGGCGCTGTTTAACCCGTCAGACACCGCGGCAAAGATGGACGCGGCGTCTGCCGTGCACCGATCGTTATGGTCATCGGCATCAGCGCAGCTATGCTGCGGCAATCCGACGGCCGGACACGGCGGTGGTGAGCCCTGTGAAGGCTCCCGTCACTTACATTTCCCGGTTTGCCCCACTTCCAGCCGTAGACAGGAAGTGGGGAAACCGCCATCTTTGTACACCCTAATGCATTGCCTTTGCAATGCATTAGGCTGTATTAACAATCGCGCCCCCTAGTGATCAAGCACCATAGGGGGACTAAATGTTACAGTAAAAAAATAAATAAAGTTTTAAAGTACAAGAAAAAGTATTAAAAGTTAAAATCACCCCCCTTTCCCCATTTTACAAATAAAATCATTAAAATAATAAAAAAGTTACACATAGTTGGTATCGCCACGTCCTAAAAAGTCTGATCTATAAAAATCTAACTTCATTTATCCCGTACGCTGAACACCGTAGAAGAAAAAAAATTCCAAACGGCAAAATTGCGTTTTTTGGTCATTTTACGTCACTCAAACAATGGAATAAAAATGATCAAAAAAGTCACATGCATTCCAAACTGCTAGCGATAAAAAGTACACTTCAGCCCGCAAAAAATGCCCCCTCACTGACATCCATAGGTGTTAGTACAAAAAAGTTATTGGTCGCTCAATATGGCGCCGTGGCGCAAATTTCAAAAATAGAAAATGTTTGGAATTTTTTTACGGTACCAAAACATAACGGAAACCCTACATGTTTGGTATTGCTGGATGCATAACAACCTGTAGAATACAGATAACACATCATATTTACCGAAGTTTGAACGCCGTGAAAGCAAAACACCCAGAAACATGGCGAAAATATGTTTGTTTTTTTTTACACAATTTGTCCCACTTGGAATTTTTTTGCGGTTTCCCAGTATATTCTATAGTATAGTGAATAACACCATTAGAAAGTACACCTTGTCCCGCAAAATAAAAGCCCTCATGTGTCTATGTAGGTGGAAAAAAAAAAATGTTATGGCTTTCAGGAGGCGAGGAGGGAAAAACTAACGTGTCACCAAAAAAAAAACGACGGGTCCTTAAGGGGTTAACCATTGACTAGCACAGCTTTCACCCAAAAACAAGACAGAAGTTTGTGTATGTTTTTTGGAACGCTACGGTGTGAAAATCAGGATTTTCTGTGGCAGTCTATGGGGATGGTTGACAGTCAACGAAAGACCCATGCTGTGTGGACTTACCCTTATCAGTGCTGATTTTCCCTATACAGTATATTCAGGGACAATGTACTACTAAGGTGGTGTATCTATACAGTGCAAAATGCAGTATTAACCAAGATTTTGCAGAACTGCAACATGAAAACCATTTATGAATTTATCATAATCATTTGGAAACCCCCGGTCACAAAGCACGCCAGTGTCCATGTCCCAGTTTGTGGATGCACTTGTGATTGTGTGCCACGTCCGCCGATTTACTCACTTTGTTTCTCCCCAGCTCCTGGCCCACTTTTCTCCTCTTTGATTGCTTCAGTCCTGATAGCATGTTCATGTCCACACCCTAGGGCATGCGCATGCTGGTCCTCTCTGATTTTAAAGACCACCCAACCTTCCCTGGAGCCAGTAGTTAATTGCCTGATGCTTCATTAGGGCTCCTTTCCCCTTCCTGTTTTTCCAGTTACTGGTGTGTATACTGTGTCCCTGTGTTGTTCTGTGTAGATATACGGTTTTGAACTTTGGATTAATTCTCTGACTTCTCTTCTGTCTGCCCCCTGCTCTCACCATTTGCCTGGAATACCAACTCCACTAGAACACCTCCTGCCCTGACCGCTCGCCTGTGCCCTGACCACATTACTGTTTTTTCTTGGCACCTCGTAGGCACCTCGGCTGTCACTGTGAGTGATCATGTCAGGGGCAGAGACCTTGGAGTTCCCTACAGCAAAGTTCAAGCCAAATTGCAGGGGTTTATGGAGAAGAATACCAAAGCTTCTAAAACTCCGCTCCATGGTGTGGTTATTTGCCAACTCCCTTTTAAAAATTATGCATGTGCCTCTGTTGTGCTATGGATAATTCATGATTTTTTTATTATTAGAGTACCCCAGCTTCATATAAGCTGTACATTGCTGGCTTTTATTGTTCAGCACAGTTGTTTTCGAGATGTTCCTAACACTGGCCAAAAGTCCAATCATTCCACATAAAAATCTTTTTAAGTAGAACAAGGACATTTGTCAATTAAGAGCATTTTCTTTCCATTGTTTTACAAAATGTCAAATTTAGGAGACATACTTTGAGTCTCAATTACTCTTAGATGTCCATTTAGTCTTCTGTCAGCACATGATCACAGTCTTTTTGACATCTAGTAACAATGGAGGTGTAAAGAATTCAAATTGCTGGTGGCTCCTCGGCTGCAGACGTTTTGTACTACGTACTTAATAAGAAAATTTAAGTTTACCACCGATTGTATAGAGAGGAGGCAATCACATTAAAGAAACTGTAATAAATTATAGTAAAAGTTCATCTGTCTGTCTAGACATAATCACTCTGCTTTGATGTCAATGTGGATGATATCATCATGTCTGACAGTCAAGATTGTTTTCAATCTCATTCTCTATGCCACTTCAAGGACTCTTAACCTCTCCAGGGGCTAGCTGCACAAGCCACTAATTATCACCCAGTGCTGACATTTAATTCGAATTAATGTCTAATATTCAATCTGAACTTAACGTTGTGTATACAGCATTTTCATTATACCTACTTTTACCCAAGATCTCAAAGAAAAAATTTGCAGCACTCACATGGTAGTAGTGAATAAATAGGAATATTGAAGTCTTCTTGCCTTTTTTTTT
>JAODAL010067715.1:0-17160 GCA_025379985.1 Phyllomedusa bahiana | reverse complement strand
CCTGTCCCCGCAGGCCTGGGGTAGCGCCCGGGTTTGGGTAATTGGGCCCCCAGCAAGTCCATCCGTTTGCGGCGGGGCTCTGGTTAAAAAACCGGACCTTTTAGACTCCACTCCCTGGTGTGGCTTACGCCATCGCTTGTGGTGGTCCAGAGGATCCACTACCACATCCGTAACACTGCCCCTACAGGTTGTAGTGATAAACCCCCTGTAAATAAAAACCCTTGGATTTCCCAATTATTTTAAAAATTTTTTTTCCCGGAAGTCCCGGAGGGGTGTGCGGGAAAAGGGGGTTGCTTTGTGGGATGAAAATTTCTTTGGGTTTTTGGGGGAATGTTTTTAAATTGCCGATTTGTTTTCAAATTGAACCCCTTTTTGGGGGTTTCAGTTTTGGGGGTTTAGTAGCTCCTTTGAAACTCATGTTTTATATCCTGAATGTCCCAAGTTCTAAAATGGATGAGTGCCATTTCAGACTCATATATGCTAACGCCCCTAAATTTTTCGATTGAAAGATCTTTTAAAAGATTTGGTTTTCCTTTGTCGCCCCCAAACCCCTGTGCCCGGGTTAAAAAGATGTTAGAAGTATGGAATACCTGACTGCATTACTGAATAATACTTGGGAAAAAAGTAATCAAATTTGGCTTTTTGGGGGTTACAAATTGAAATTTACTTCCCTCCCCATGACGGGGTGTGAGGCTCTTAGGGGGTTTTTTGAGAGGTATTGTTTTCCTTGATCACAATGGCTTCTTGTCTTAGATATTCCTATTATTTTTTGTGTTGTCTTTGTCTTCCCTTTCCCTTTATTTTTCTTTCCTTTTCTATACTGCTGGTTTACATACAAAAGACATGTTTCAGAATGTTGTGAATAAAACCATAGGTAATATTGGTTATACCAGATTATAAATTTCTGCATTTCTTTGTGAATGTGAACTGTATTAAAAATAACTAAATATTCTGTTTGGAAAAAAAAAATCCTTGGATTTCTGACAGGGAAAACACATCAGATTTTTCTGATGGGAAAAGTCTGGCATGTGAGCATAGCCTAAAGAAAGAAAAAAAGTCATTTTTGACTTTAAAATAACAAAAAATTTTTTCAAAAGTTAAATTTTAAGGGTTTTACATTTACAAAAAAATCAATTAAATTAAAAAATAAGACTTCCTTTTAAATTGTGTTTTAAAAAAAAAATTTCATGGGTACTGGCCGGGGAAAAAATGATGCTACTCCTGGAAAATATTGAAAATAAATTGGCCATAGGGACATGTTAAACTAAGCTGTGTTCTTTAATTTGAATAAAAAGTTTCCCTATCTAAGAGTAAAAAAGCATTCCTGTGCTGTTTGATATATGGTGTGTCCCTTTCCATTAAAACATGGCCCAAAAGGGAAAACCTAAGGGGGAAAATTGTCACAAACTTTGGAAAAGGGCTTTACGCCCTCTCCAAACAGCTTGATATTCCTGTTACATATATTATTCAGAAGTTTAAGGTTTTTGAGCCTTTAGCCAACCTCTCTGAACATGGCCGCAAGAGGAAAATTGGTGACAAATTGAAGAGATAGATAATACAAAGGATAAAATAAAAGCCTAGAACAACTTCCAAAGAGATGAGAGGCGGACTCCAAGGTCAATGTACATCAGTGTGTGTCAGATCGCACTATTCGTCTATGTTTTCCAAAGTGAATTCAATGGAAAACCACCAATGAAAAAAACATTGTTTAAAGCAAATCCTTTGATGTTTGATGTCTCTATATAAATTTATGGCTGTTGCGATTTTTCGCTAGTTCTTTTGCCTTCACAGCCAGAAGTCGGGTGAGCTCTTCCAATATTGTGCTTGTTATTGATCCTTTGGAAAAATAGCCATATTTCTAGTGTGAATCCAGCCTATATATTTGGTCGTACATTGAAGAACTTTGATGACTGTTAGGATAAATCCACATGGCATGGTTTTCAGGCGGTTTTTCATATTTGAAAACCGCCTGAAAACCATCCCCACAGATGACAATAGAAAATCCACCCAGTAGCCTACACTGGACATTTTTTCTGCTGGGTGGATTTTCACACCGCTGGCGTCCCAAATAACTTGGAACATGCACAGTCTTCCGCCCGTTTTTTTGAATGAAAGGCGTGCTACTCAATGATTAAGGGGGATGGGCGAATACTGGCCGAATTCTTAAGACAAAATCCGATCGATATTTTGTATACGCCGTTTGGGCACACCATTAAAGTAATTTTGGGTAGATCATAAGAACGGGCAGCTGGAGAAATTGCACACAAGTTGTATGGTGTATAGCAAAATGTGGGGAAGCCCTCTTTATTTATAAAAGTATGAAAACAGAATAATGTAGTCCAATCTGATGGTGACATATAGATATTGGCTTTTAATCAGAATACATTGAGAGAAGTGTAATGTGCTTATATTAACTAGTTCTGAGCATGAATGTAAGATCTGGAGTGGAATAAAACACGTATAATTGGACAATTGATATTAGACAATTGGTGCTTATTAAAGCTTTATACTAATGTATGTGTATTGATAAATTATTTCTTTTGTACTCTTGATCTAGATATTTTGTAAAAGGGGTTGTCTCACTACATAGATTCATCTTCCCTCAGTCCTGTTTTCTTAGTTTCATTTTTGAATTTACTGGCCTGCAGTGATGAGCTGCTGAGAACACCAGGTCTGTAGCTATAGCGACCAGTGCTGGCAGCCTATCAGGATATAGCAAACAGGTCTGTAGCTATAGCGACCTGAGGAGCTGATGCAGCCCATACAAGAGGGGATATCTAGGAATAGGTAGGACACTGTTAATGGACATATATTGCAAAGTGACTTGTTTTTGTGAGATCTTTAACCCCTTCCCGACATTGGACGTATGCATACGCCCTAGCGGGAAGTGACTATGTATACGTCCTGGCGATCGCGCGGGCTTGCGGGCGAGCTGCGTACGATCGCGACATGGAACCAGCGGTAAATTACCGCTGGCTTCATGCCCCATCACCCCCGGCCGGAGTGACCTCCGGCCGCGGGTGATTAACGCTTCATTACCGCAGCCTGTCATGGCTGCGATAATGAAGCCGCAGGCAGCAGGAGGGAGCTCCTGCTGCCTGTGATCCGGCGCAGCAAGCGGCGCAGATGCCGCTCGTGGTCTCTTACCAGACTCCCCGGATGCTTTCTGAAGCATCCGGGTAGTCTGGTGATGTCACCATGCCGCAATGCATTGTGGGCATGGTTTCACTTGTTGCCCTGGCGACCTGTACACAGCGTAACACGTCCCACAGGTTTCCTATTCAAACAGCAATTAAGTTTTTTGGTTTTCCCCAGTGGGGATTTGTGTTCAAAACCCCACTGGGGAAAAGTAAAAAAATTTTGAAAAAGGGTTAAAAAAAAAAGTAAAAACACAAACACAAAAAAAAAAAATGAAAAAACCGTAAACACCCCCTTTTTTTCCTCTTTACAAACGGCAATGCCCCAAAAAAGATCAAAAATAAATAAAGAAAACCCATATTTGGTATGCCGGTGGAAAAAGGGAACCACCCTTTAAATCTGTCAGTTAATTAACCCGTACGGTAAACGCCGAAAAAAACAAAAAAACAGTACAGAATTGCAATTTTTGTCACCCTGCAGCACATAAAATTAAATAAAAAGCGTCAAAAAAATATATAAATCCCAAAGTTTGTCCCAATTTTAAAAAGTCAGTTTCCCGCAAAAAACAAACCCCTACACAGCTCCTACACGAAAAAAAAAAAAAGTTATGGCTTAGAAGACAGCGATGCATAAATTTTATTTAAAAATAAAAACATTTTTTTTTTTTTTAAAAGCCCTTCAAAATAAAAAAAAAATATTTTAAATTTTGGGTTTAACGCCGTAATCTATGCCCCAGGAGTAAAGCTAACGGGTTAAAATGAAGCACGGGGCGGCTGTTAAAAATAAAAAATAAAAAACACTATTGGTTGGCAGTATTTTCTTCCCCCTGCCTTCCAAAAAACGGATTTAAAAATGATAAAAAAGTCGGCCCCCCCAAAAATTTTTCCAAATAAAAACTTAAATACCTGCAAAAAAAAGCCCTACACAGCTCCGTACAAAAAAAATAAAAAAGTTAGGGTCTCGACTATGGGATGCAAAACGTTTTTTTTTCTTTTTAAATAAAATTGTTTTTTTTGTGTAAAAGAGAAAAAACATAAAAAAATATACAAATTGGTATCGTTTAAATCGTATCGACCTGCAGTAATATAGCAGTCAGTTATACTGCAGGGTGGACCGCTGTAAAAAAAAAATTTAAAAAGCACTACCGGGAAATGCTGTTTTTGTTCAAAATCCCTACAAAAACCTTTAATAAAAGTGATAAAGCGGATTCCCCCTAAGGGTACGAATAAAAACGTAAATAAAACCCCAAAAAAACAAGCCCAAATCAGCCCGTATACAAAAAAATGGAAAATTTATGGCTATCAGTACAGGACAACATAAAAAAACCCCAATTTTTTTTATAGACCTATTTTTTTTGTGTAAAAGAATAAAAAAAAAAAAAACTATATAAAATCTATATCGTTGCAATTGTCCCGCCCCCCCATAGTAAAAAATACCTGTCTTTTACTGCCGCGAAGCTGTAAAATTGAAGCCCAAAAAAAAAATGGCGGAAATTTCGTTTTTCCCCCCATTTTATGCCCCTGCAAAAAAAAAAAACTTTGGAATACCTTGCACCCAAAATGTACAATAACCCCTGATGAGATCTATGAGGCGTGCTGAAAATTAAAATGGGGTTTTACCTCTGGAAGGTTTTACTGTTTGGTATTTGGGGGCTTTTGTAAATGGACATGGCCCCACCAAAATCTGCGCCCCAAAAGGGCCAAAAAACACTCCCTCGTTATACGCCCTGCCGCCCCCCAAAAAGCCAGTTTACCCACATGTAGGGTATTGCGAAATTGGAACCCAAAATTTCTAACAAGTTTGGGTGCTTTTTTACCCGGAGCCTTGTAAAAATTAAAAAAAATTTTCGAAAAATTGCAAATTATTTGGGAAAAAATTTTTTTTTTTTATTTTTAAGCCTAACGCTTTTAAAAAAATTTTGTGACCACCGTGGGGGCAATATGCTCCCCCTACACCCCTGGTATATTTCCTTAAGGGGGGGAATTTTCCAAATGGGGTATTTTTTTTGGGGAGTTTATTAAGTTTTAGCCCTTTGGGGGGGCCCCAAAAACCTAAAATGGCGCGAAAAAAAAATCGTAATAAAATGAGCCCCCCGAGTCCAGTAGGGGCTCCTCCTATTTGGGGCTTGTGGGATGTGCCAAAATAATGCACTGGGCCACTATGGGTATTCTGAAAACCGGCGAATCTGGGGAATCATATTAGTTGCATTTCCCCGTCAATTTACCGTATTCTTGTGAAATTAATGTATAAAAATTTAAAAAATTTTAAAAAAAAAGTGAAATTTTGAAATTTCACTTTCACTTTGTTTAATTCCTGTGAAACACCTAAGGGTTTTTAAACTTCCTAAATGCGTTTTGAATACTTTTAAGGGGGTGTAGTTTCTTAGAGGGTCATTTTCGAGGGGTTTTAACTACAGGTAAATCAAAGTCACGTTAAAAAGGGACTGGTCCCAAAAAAAATGTATTTGCAAATTTTCTTGAAAATTTGAAAATTTTCTACTAAAATTCTAAGCCCCCAAAATGTCAAGAAAAAAAAAAAGACATTTAAAAAATGTTTGCCAAACTACAGCAACATATGGTAGATGCTAGTTATAAACTTTTTTGAGTGGAACAACTATCTGTCTTACATCAGAAATTTTTTAAGTTTGAAATTGGTACATTTTTCTAATTTTTCACGATACTTTGATATTTTCACAAATAAACAAGCATTTTTTGGACCAAAATTTCTTAATATCTTAAAGCACAATGTGTCACAAGAAAACAATCTCTGAATCACATGGATAGGTTGTGTCAAAAAGTTATTCTCACATAAAGTGACATGACAGATTTCAAAAATAGGGCTCTGTCAGAGAGGCCAAAACTGGCTCCGGCGGTAAGGGGTTAACATAAAATGAAATCCTTGGAGTGAGACAACCCCTATAAGCATGTTTGCTTGGCTGTGCTTGCCCATACAACTGAACGGCCATCACAGACACAAGGTTGGAATACCCCTTTATGGTACATTCACATGGTGCAGATCTAAAGCAGATTTTGTTGTTGATTAGTTGCAAATTTATTGTGGATTTAACCGCAGATTTTTTTCACTATGCACTAAAATTTGTAATAAACCTTTCCTGTGGATTTTGTCTTCTTCCTTTGAAGTCAATGTAAAAAAATCTGCAATAAAATCTGTGAGAAGTTTGCAACAAACTCTGTAGCAGATCCGCCCCGTGTGAACTTAACCTAAATTCTAATCGTCACTTACCATGAACGACAAGACTTCCGTTTTAACCAGATGCCGACTGCCCGTAGACTATAAATGTCCGGATGGTTGATGTTTAAGGGTATGTTCACATGGCTGATATTGAGACTGTTTTCGAAGCGGTTTTCAGAGTGTTTCCGCTCCCAAGATAGCATCCAAAAATCCCCAGTTCATTTAATTGATTCCTATGTAAAACAGCGCTGTAGTTCACATACGACGAGGTTTTTACGCGCTTCTTTGGAAGCTGTTTTGGCCGCTGAATAAGAAGTGTCATGTCAAATCTTAAAGCGATATTAGGCGCATTTCTCAGCGAGTTTTCTGGTGCGTTTTTAGAGCGTTTTTCGGCGCGTTTTCTGACCTGGTTATTAATTTTTATGGGTGAAAACAGATTTGAAAAGCTCGTCCAAAAACGCACTGAGAAACGAGTCTAAAACCTCTTCTGAATAAGCGTGTTTCAGGTGAAGTTTTGATGCTGTTTTGGGAGCGGAAACGCTCCAAAAACCGCTTTGAAAACAGCGTCAAAATCAGACATGTGAACATACCCTAACTCTGGAACGACCATGCAGAATGTGCAGCTGCAGAAGTGGAGAGCTGGCTGGCGGAGGCAGCTGGGCTCTTCATTGAGCATGCAGGGACGGTTATTACCATGCCTGTCCGTCCGACCATTATGTATACAGTGCTCAATGAGGAAAACCTCCTGGTGCCGGTGGTGGCCGGCCTCTATAGCTGGATAGCTACGAATGCTGCTGGGCCTTATCAGACCCAGATCAGCTCTGCAGTGACTCCAGGGGATGTATTACATCAGCCCCAGTTACAGAGAAAATCAGAAAAAAAGTTCTATAAAAATGCCCACAAAGGTCTTTTTCTGACTTGATATTGGGCACAATTTGTAAAATAAAACAATAAAAAATACATACAAAAATAAAAATGTTGTTAAAAATACAGTAACAGCTCAAGCAGCAACATTTTACCCCACCCTTGACGACCCTTAAACTTTATATCACCTACATATAATCGCCCTGTTTATATATAGACACAATAGAGACACAATTGCAAAACTTATTTTATTACCAGTTTTGTTGTTAAAAAACTAAAAAAAAGTTTACAAAACTTTTTTCTTTTTACTGTTTTCCTTAAAAACTAAAAAAAAATCTAATGAAAAATTTACATACAGCCTAATATACAACGGAAAAAAGGCAAAAGATTTTTAGAATAACCAAGTGCTAGAAAGTGTTATAACGACCCACCCTATAAATCTGTCACTTTAATTAACCCGTATGGTGAACGCCGTAAAAAAAAAAAAAAAGTCACAGAATTGCGATTTTTGTTCATCCCGCAGCACATAAAATGGAATAAAAAGTTATCCAAAACTCTTATAAACACCAAAGTGGTACCAATTAAAATGTCAGTTCAGCCCGCAAAAAAAGTCCTTACACAGCTCTGTATACGGAAAAAAAAAAAAGTTCCGGCTATTAGAAGATAACGGTGAATATTGTTTTACACAATAAAAACTTTTTTTTTTTAAAGTGCTTCCACATAAAAAAAACTATATAGACTAGGCATCGCCATAATCGTCTTGACCCAGGGAGTAAAACTAACTTATCATGGATACTGCACGGTGAGCGCTGTTAAAAATAAAAAAAAACACTACTAGGATTGCCATATTTTCTTTACCATGTCTTCCAAAAAATGGATTTAAAAGCAATCAAAAAGTCCGGTCTCCCAAAAATGAAACCAATAAAAACATCAACTCATCCCACAAAAAACAAGCCACTACACAGCTCTGTATACAGAAAAATAAAAAAGTTATGGCTCTCAGACTATGGCGATGCAAAAACGTGTTTTCCTTTTTGAATAAAAGTGTTTTTATTGTGTAAAAGTAGCAAAACCTAAAATAAAAATACAAATTTCTGCTGAGAAACTAGCATGTCATTTATACCGCACAGTGACAGCTGTAGAAAATACAAATAAAAAACACTGCCAGGAATGCTGTATTTTGTTCAAAATACCTCACAAAAATCTTAATAAAGAGTGATCAAAGCGTCATATGCACCCCATAATGGTACCAATAAAATAAAAACATCAATTCATCCTGCAAAAATAAGCCCATAATCAGCTCCGTATACAGAAAAATAAAAAAGATATAGCTTTCAGAATAGGACAAAATAAAAACGCAATTTTTTATGAACGCATTTCTATTGTGTAAAAGAAATAAAACATAAAAAACTGTATAAAATTTATATCAATGCAATTGTACCGACCCCATAGTAAAGTTATCCTGTCATTTATCCTGTACAGCAAACACTGTAAAATGAAGCCAAAAAACAATGGCGGAACTGCATTCCCACCATCCCCCATTTTCATGGCCCAACGCAAAATAAACTATGGAACACCTGTGCACCCAAAATGCACAATACACCCCTTGATGAGATCCATGAGGGGCGTTGAATCCAAAATGATGCAACTTCTGGAAGGTTTCACCTGTTCTGGTACTTTAGGGGCTTTGCAAATGCGACATGGCCCCACCAAAATCTGCGTTCCAAAAGCCAAATAGCGCTCCCTCCCTTGTACGCCCTGCCATGCACCAAAACAGCAGTTTACACCCAAATGTACTGTAGGGTATTGCCGAACTTGCAAATCACTGCAAAAGAACTATAACCATTACTGGGTGTCCAACAACATATCACTGCATGAAAAAAAACAATAAAACGTAACATTTATTAAATATACATTAAAAGATAAAGCCCCCAGGAAAAACACACACAGATAACTCCAGGGAAAAACAAGGGAAAACTTACAGTTTGATGCTTGACTGAAGACACGGCAAATAGGCACACAATCAGCAGATGAAGTGCCTATAAGGGAATCCTTTATTTACCCTAGATGTAACGGCCTAACTGCGGGGACATCGCCCCAGAAAGGGCGGCGCCGCCTAAAAATCTAAACCAAGGAAAAAACCTACACTAAATGAAAAAAACACCATTTATGCAAGAAATAAATTCATACAAAACCTAAAAGCCCGACGCGTTTCCCCCTTCTTGAAAAATGCAAGGGTTCATCAGGGGACATTAGGTTACCAAAAGAAACAAATGAATAAATAGATAAATTAAATAAATAAAAAAATAAATAAATAGGTGACTAATGTGATAAACAAAAAGATAGAGCGGTACACCTAACTGATAATAACTAAACCGGCACCAAAATAAGTAGGCAACAATAGCAAACAACAATCACCCCCACTTTATACCGCAAACCACTCCCATCAAAAAAGGTATAGCCAATAAGCTTACCCGCAAAAACGCCAGAGCATACCGGTAACTTGCATTCATCACGGCGACCGGAAACCACCACTATTCCTACATGCAGTAGAACGCATCCACATACACGGAGCACATGAATACTTCCGGTGGTCAGTCCCGGCGTCCGGAAATAAGCTACCGCGTACGCGCGCCCCAAACTAGATCGCATCATGCGTCTCAAACACAGAACAGTTAACTGCGCATGTGCTGATCAATCGCGCATGCGCAGAATATACATGATAGGCAATGGAACGCAACATGCATCTCACACAGAAAGCAACTAACCGCGCATGCGTTAACCAATCGCGCATGCGCAGAAGATACATGATAGGCTATTATGTGTTATAACGGAGCGCTATCCTACTTGAGGAAAGAAGGTACCTATGCGCTCCAGAAAATTGCTGTTCAACAAAGGGGACCTGGTTGGATCGCAAACCTGTAAGAACTTTCAGGTGTGGTACCAATTGCATAGCTTGCCCAGGGATACAACAAGGAAAACTTTTTTCCGTGCTTTTGATCAAAAGGTCTATTCTAGTAGGGACTTTGCTAACTGCAAAAAGAGGGTGTGGTGTATATTTTGTACCTGCCATGTCCTCTTAACTATATAGACAAGACAAAGAGACAGTTTAGGAGACGCATTGGTGAGCATGCTGCTGACGTTAGACATGGCAGAGATACCCCTATAGCTCGCCATGTACAGGAGTTTCATGGAGGGGACTTTAAAATTCTACATTTTAATGGGATTGAGGTCATTAGACCATCACCACGGGGTGGTAATTGGAACCAGAGAATCCTCCGTAAGGAGACCGAATGGATCTATCGAATGGGCTCACTAAAACCCCAAGGTCTAAATGAGTACCTTAGTTTTGGATGCTTTATTTAAGTTTATTCTGTGCTTCTGCCCGTATATATCTCTCTGGGAATCTCAAAAGGTGATTCACTCAGGGGCTTTAGGGTACATCATATTTTTCGGACAAAATTTGGTCTTTACTCCTATTGTTTTTTCGGTATCGGGAGGATTGTTCTGAGCTTGATCATTTTAATCAGCCGGGAACCTCCTGATGGATGACCCCGTCCCCCTCTTTTTGTGTTTGATATTGTACTGCAGTCATCCCTCCCTCCCCCCCCTATCTTCCACATCTTTTTTTGTGCACTTATAAGTATTGTTAGAACATTTTGGGATGATATTGTCATGAAATGCTGCGATTTTTTTCGGCCATTGATTATTATTCTTTATCTTTTTGGCCATTGCAGCCCTATTTTCTGTATGATTTAGTGCACTGTTTATGCCAGGATAATTGTTCCTTTGTTGAACAGCAATTTTCTGAAGCGCATAGGTACCTTCTTTCCTCAAGTAGGATAGCGCTCCGTTATAACACATAATAGCCTATCATGTATCTTCTGCTCATGCGCAATTGGTTAAGGGAATGCGCGGGTTAGTTGCTTTATGTGTGAGACGTATGTTGCGTTCCATTGCCTATCATGTATCTTCTGCGCATGCGTGATTGATCAGCACATGCGCGGTTAACTGTTCATGTGTTTGGGGACGCATGATGCGATCTAGTTTGGGGCGCGCGTGCGCGGTAGCTTATTTCCGGACCCCGGGGGACTGACCACCAGAAGTAGTCATGTGCTCTGGGGTATGTGGATGCGTTCACTTGCATGTAGGAATAGTGGTGGTTTCGGTTCGCCGGATGAATGCGAGTTACGGTATACTCTGGCGTTTTTGTGGGTGAGCTTATTGGCTATACCTTTTTTGATGGGAGGTGTTTGCGGTATAAAGTGGGGGTGATTGTTGTTTGCTATTGTTGCCTACTTATTTTGGTGCCCGGGTTTTGTTATTATCAGTTAGGTGATACCTCCTCTTTTCTTTTTGTTTATCACATTGGTCACCTATTTTGTTTATTTATTTATTTATTTATCTATTTATTATTTGTTTCTTTTGGTAAACTAATGTCCCCTGATGAACCTTTGCATTTTTTCAAGAAGGGGAAAACGCGTCGGGCTTTTAGGGTTTTGTTATTATTATTTTTCTTGCATAAATGATGTTTTTTTTATTTAGTGTAGGTTTTTTCCATGGTTTAGATTTTTTTGGCCGGGCGCCGCCCTTTCTGGGGCGATGTCCCCACAGTTAGGCCGTTACATCTAGGGTAAATATAGGATTCCCTTACAGGCACTTCATCTACTGACTGTGTGCCTATTTGCCGTGTCTTCAGTCAAGCATCAAACTGTCAGTTTTCCCTTGTTTTTCCCTGGAGTTATCTGTGTGTGTTTTTCCTGGGGGCTTTATCTTTTAAGGTATATATAATAAATGTTATGTTTTATTGTTTTTTTTTCATGCAGTGATATGTTATTGCCGAACTTGGAAGAAATTGCATAACACAATTTAGGATGCCTTTTTGACCAGGATTCAATGTAAAAATTAAACATTTTTTAGCTCACATTACAGATTTTGGAAAAAATATATATTTTTTTATTTTCAGAGCCTAACACTAAAAACAAATTGTGAAACACCTGTGGGGTCGATATACTCACTGCACCCCTGGATATATTCCTTAAGGGGTGAGTTTCCAATTATGTGTCTTTTTAGGGGAGTTTATTAAGTTTTAGCCCTTGAATTCTGCAACCTGAAAATGCACCTAAATAAATGGTAATGAAAATGAACCAGAATCCAGTAGGTGCTCCTAATCTCGGCTGTGTTGAGCCAAAAAGTGCACTAGGGCCATATGGATTCTCGAAAAAAACAGTAGAATCTGGGGAATTGATGGTGAGTTGCATTTCCCTGATCACATATACCGCATTCTTGTGAATAATAGATATAAATTTAAAATCTGCAAAAAAAGTGAAATTTTGAAATTTCACCTCCACTTTGCTTTAATTTCTGTGAAATATCTAAAGGGGTAACAAACGTCCTAAATGCTTTTTTGAATACTTTAAGGGGTCCAGTTTCTTATTCTTTTCAGGCATATACGCACCGTGAAATAACAAATCTGCCTCAGGCACTATGCGTTGTTTTTGCGTTGAAATTATGCACTAGCAAGCGTGTCATTTCACTGACGCATCAAACGCGTCTTGCGGTGCGCAAAGGTACACACCGGAAATACGCCGTGTGAACATACTCTTACAGCTGACATCTGCGGCTAACAGCAAGGTTTAGAGCTGGCGCTGATGCCTGCTGTTTAACCATTCTGATGCTGTGGCGATTGCAGCCACAATGTCTAGATGAATGAGGAATGGTGCTGTGCATCACTCCTCTCTCCGATTGCTCCCCTCTGCGATAAGATCACAGTGTGCCAATCAGTTACCATGGCAGCTGGAAACCTAATGAAGGCTTTTACATTTGACATGTTAACCCTTCTATTACTTCCTGCCTCAGGCAGGAGGTAACAGAGCCGCCATCTTGGTATACCCCTCTGCATTATTTACAGTGTCATGCAAAAGTATTCGCCCCCCTTGAACTTTTCAACCTTTTGCCACATTTCAGGCTTCAAACATAAAGATATAAAATTTTAATTTTTTTGGTGAAGAATCAACAACAAGTGGGACACAATTGTGAAGTGGAACGAAATTTATTAGTTATTAAAAAATACAAAACTGAAAAGTGGGTCGTGCAAAATTATTCGGCCCCATTACTTTCAGTGCAGCAAACTCACTCCAGAAGTTCAGTGAGGATCACCGAATGATCCAATGTTGTCCTAAATGATGATGATGATAAATTTAATCCACCTCTGTGTAATCAGTCTCTGTAATAATGCACTGCTCTGTGTAGTCTCGGGTTGTGTTAAAGCGCAGAAGAGCATCATGAAGACCAAGGAAAAACACCAGGCAGGTCCGTGATACTGTTGTGGAGAAGTTGAAAAACCGGATTTGGATACAAAAAGATTTCCAAACTTTAACATCCCAAGGAGCACTTTGCAAGCGATCATATTGAAATGGAAGGAGTATAGACCACTGCAAAATCTACCAAAACCGGCCGTTCCCCCTAAACTTTCATCTCAAACAAGGAGAGGGAAATTTATCAGATATGCAGCCAAGAGCCATGATCACTCTGGATGAAGTGCAAGAGATCTACAGCTGAGGTGGGAGAGTCTGTCCATAGGACAACAATCAGTTTATACCACTGCACAAATCTGCCCTTTATGGAAGAGGCAAGAAGAAGCCATTTCTAAAAAGATATCCATAAAAAGTCGGGTTTTTAGTTTGCCACAAGAAAAAAAAAAACTGGAAAAAAACTGATAGAGACCCCAAGCGACTTGCAGCTGTAATGGGCAAAAGGTGTCGCTAAAAAGTACAAAACTTAAGGGGGCCGAATAATATTGCACCCCCCATTTCAGTTTTTTTTTTTTTACAAAATTTTAAAATATCAAAGATTTCGTTCCGCTTACAACTGAGCCCCACTAGTTGTGATTTTCAATAAAATTAAAATTTTATATCTTTTGTTTGAAGCCTAAAATCTGGAAAAAAGGTTTAAAAAGTTTAAGGGGGCCAAATTTTACTTTCGCAAGGACTTATAAAAAGCGAAGGGCGTATAGAATCGAGCCTTTGGGTCAAATACCCTGGACTGCTTGTAAAAGTGTAAAAAAAAAAAAGTATATATAAATAAATATAACATCATTTATCCCATACTCTGAACACTTTAGAAGAAAAAAAATTACAAATCCCAAGTTGTGTTTTTTTTGGTTTTCTTCAATCCCCAAATAATTGGACTAAAAAGTGATCAGAAAGTCACATTACCCCCAAATGGCCCAAAAAAAAACTACACTGCAGCCTGCAAACATTCCGGGCCCGTCCCCATGGCAGAGAGCAAATCCCGGTCGGATTATCCGACCGTCCAAAAAAGCTCCCGTGGGGACAACCCTAAAGGGGTTGTCGGGACTTACAAAAAGTCGTTGGCCCTGGGGTATGATTAAAAATAGAAAAAAAGAAGCCTTAAACATCATGCACGTGCGCTGTGGCCTGTGACTAGCTGAAAAGCATGGAAGATGAACGCTCATGTGCGGTGGGGATGAATGGAGCTTCTTTTTTTCTATGTTTAACCCCTTAACGCCAAGAACAATTTTTTTTTTTAACATCCGATTTTCCCTCCTCGCCTTCCCAGAGCCATAACTTTTTTATTTTTCATTCATGCAATGAGGGCTTTTTTTTTTGCGGGATAAGATGTCTTTCTAATGGTGTCATTCACCGTACCATAAAATTTACTGGGAAACTGCAAAAAATTCTAAGGGGGAAAATGTAAAAAAACCCGTACTTGCCCCTTTGTTTGAGGTGTTTGCCTGCATGGTAAACATGATCCCATGGGTGCAGGTCTCGGGTTTGTTTCCTATAAAAACACATCTAAAAATCATTAGTCGGCAAACTTGATTTTGTGCTGAAATACATTTAACCTGAAAACACTCTTTAGCAACCTTTAAAATGTCCTCTTGATACCCCACACCATGGTTGTGATCATGGATTTCTGCACTGGTGTCTCTTGTACTGAATAAACCAGATGTTTTGAATTTTTTTTTCCCTTTTCAAATCATTTCATATCATTAACATTTTCTAGCCATCCTGGGATTTCCATGGTTTCAAAAACTTTCCTTCCCAGATTGAATTTTAATATTGAGGGTAATTTTTTTTTTAGTTTTTTTGGCGTCAGTTAAACAGCAGGAGAACATAAATTATCTTTTTCTAAAATAGGTAAAGATTGGCTTGGGGAAACCCGTTTTCTGTCCTTGTATTGTCCCCAATAATATCTCTCTGCGGGGAACCCAACCGGGAAAAAAGGGGGACCGCATGTTAGCCCTGGTAGACCCTAAAATTACCCCAAAAAAAAATAAAAGATCAAAAAAGTGTTTTATGCTTTAATTCATCAGTGGGGAAAAAAAAAACAAAATGAACAAAAACAGAAAAAAACATAAAAATTTGGGCTCAAGAAATGTATAATTCCCGGATGAGGATGTTACCTACCTTCCTTGGGTGAGCCAGTTTTAAAAAGCCTGCCTCCGAAGGTCCTCCCATTAGGGCAGGCTTCCAAACTGGAAGTCCCCGGGGTTTATACAAGCCCCTAAATTAGCCAATATATTAAATAATTCCCTAGTTGGAAAATTTCCCTCCCCAGGATTTAAAGAAGGGCTAGTCCTAGTCCCAAAAACATTTGGGACAACTTTCATCTGTATATAAAAACGATCAGTACAGGCGTCCCCGACTTTCACCGTTCCGATTTACTCTTTCCCTAGTTACAAACGGAGACTTATTGGGGGTGTGGATTGTGTTCCATGTTCCCAGCGAGAGTGCTGTGGATGACAAGTCCCGCTGACAAGGCAATGAGGTAAATTTTTAACAAGGGCACGAACAAAAAAAAATGTAAAAAAAATTTCCCTGCACTACCAAAATGAAAAAAAAAAAAAATTTTTTGTGGGGGTTTCATTTTAAAAAATGTACCTGTTCTGCTTACTAAAATTCAACTTTTAAAAACAACCTGCATCCCTATCCCGTTTATAACCCGGGGATGCCCGTACTTTCAACCCTTGGAAAAGGTTTTTATCCAACCAGAAGTGCGTGCGTTCCCCTGCAGAGGGATTTTTTAGGGAAAAATAGGGACAGAAATGGTTCCAAGCCAATCATTGCCTATTTATTAGATGTATTTTTTTCTCTCTGCTGTCATAAAGTTTGTCGGATACAGTGATTAAACCTCGGGGTATCGTTCACCCTTTCAGGATCGGTTGGGTGGTTATATCTTATGGCCTAACTGTATTTTGGGGGTTTTGGGGTTTTTAAAATTTATATTATTTGTTTTAAAAGGTATTTGTGATTGCTTGATTTTTTTTTCATGTTCTGTTTTTTTATCTGTAAATCTGTGACTTAGGTAATTTTCCCGCAGTACCTTTAAAAAAAAAAAATACGGGGTCCGAAAAGGAACAAAATGAACATGTGAACCCGGCTTCAATCCTTTTGCAAAACAAAGTTGCAAACAAGCATAAAAAAAATGGACAAAGAGGAAAAAAAAAGCAACAAATTGTAAAAAGAAAAAAAAAAAAAAGAAAAAAAGATCCATATTATGAGATAATCTTGTCGACGAAAGTGTAAAGAAGCCCCAAATATGCGGTTTTGAAATCCGCAAGAATCCAACTGTAAATCTCCCCCTAGATCTCAAAAAGAAAATCCGGCTATGGGACACTGGATTTTCTGACGTGGATTTCAAATCCCTTCCAAAAAAATTTAGAATTATTTTAAATCCATCGGGTTTCCTTAAAAAAAAAAAGGGTTATAGTCAGGGTCAATTAATGGACCGACCAAAATCCGACTGCAAATTTAAAACAGAAAAAACGCTGTAAAAAACTAAAAAAAATATTTTTAAAATATTGGGCGGTTTTTTACAATTATTATTATTTCACGGCACATATAACTGAAAGAATTGACGGGCATGAATGACGGCAATATTTTACACTGCAGTTTTGAGGGTGTTTTGAACATTTTTCGGGCATATATGCCAATGTTTTAG
>JAODAL010067714.1:0-17160 GCA_025379985.1 Phyllomedusa bahiana | reverse complement strand
AATCATTTATATAGCAGCTATGAGCTAATTTGTGTGTGTCTAGAGCTCTTCAACAGCCTGGAGTCAGGCCATGCCCTCTTTCCTGTGATTGGCTGCCTGATATTTAGTTCAGCCCTGGGTGTGTCCCTGTATAGGACACACCCCCTGTGCTGTGATTGGCTACTGCTTACTTCCCTCTGAGCTATGTAAAATGAAAGTGAAACAGCTTTCTGAGCTGGCTGCTGTCTGTGTAATAAAAGTTTCTGAGCTCCTTATGCCATGCCCCACTCTACGTGAAGATCTGGGCAGTTCGAGTCTCAGCCTAGACTCACTCTCCCCCCATATATCACAGCCTTAAATTGTCTGTCTACATCTACCTCCTTCCTGATAACAAAGGGGGGAGTAGAGTGAATTTATCACATTTTGTTCATTAGTTCAGGTAACTGTTTATACCAATACAGGTGTTCTGGTTAAAAAAGGACTTGTGGAGGGGAACACTCTAAAGGGCATGAGAACTGACCATTGCAGGAGGTCTGCAGAGCTGTGACATCCTCCCTCTGACACTGCTCACACAGAATGATGATGTCACCAGTCTTCAGTGAGGAAAGACTCGTCTGCTAGGAGGAGAGACTTGTCTACTGGGAGGAGAGACCCGTCACTGGATCTGAAGCTTTAAGAGACAGAGAAAAAGCTCATGTCTACAAAAGCTTGTAATGAGAAAACCCCTTTAATGCTCTTGGGCATGGAGTTCACTAGCACTTCACAGGTTTCCACTGGAATCCTCTTCCACTCCTCCATGATGACATCAGGGAGCTCCACCATCTGTTTGAGGATACCCCATAATAATAATAATAATAATCTTTATTTATATAGCGCCAACATACTCCGCAGCACTTTACAATGTAGAGGGTATAATTACAGACAAAAGACAAACATTTCACAGTGAGAGCTACATACTTACAGATGAAACAAGGGGTGAGGCCCTGCTCGCAAGAGCTTATTTTTTAGAGATGGCGAATTGATTCTAACAAGTGGAATTGTTTAGAATTTCAGGAAAACTTGGGTTTCTGAAAAGTCACGTTTGGGGTACTTCGCGTGAACAATTTTTTTGGGAAAAGGGAAAAAAGGGCTGCAAGCACTTGGCGTTACATGGGGCAAAGAACTCGGGAGTAAGAAGGGCATCCCCCACAGACATGTGCAGAATGAAGCCAAAATCAAGACCGGGGGTTTCTGTGACGCACCGCACTATATAAGTCCGGTGCGACCGGGGAGCTCATACCTTTTTCACTGTACTGATTAGGGAAGTGCTGCGGCGGCTGCTTATGAAGCTGAACTAAAAAACTTTTTTTATACAACGTTTTTGGGGGGGTTTCACAGCTTTCCCCGAGACTGCTTCTCTTAACTTCAATTTCTGATTTTTTGGGTATTGGATCTGAAGCCATGTGTGCCCCAGTGCAGCTCATATACATGTTAATGCATCTCTCACAAAAACAATAAATACCCAAGGTGATCAAACCCTGTTCCTGTTGTATCATTTAAAGAAACGCGTTTTTACAATACAAAGCATTCTTTTTTGGCTGTAAATTCTTTTGCACAATTTACATCCGGGGGTTAAATTTGGGGCTTGTTCGCTGCTGTGGTACTAAAAGAAAACGTTTAATTTCACCGCCAAAAAATACATTTTTCCTTACAAATTCACAAGCAAGTTAAAACAAGTTTTCCCTTTTGTTGGGACGAAAAAAAAGCGCCATTGTAACACGCTACAAAGCTGCTATTTGTGGTTCTCAATTTTTTGGGCAATTTACATCCACTTTTAATTAAGCGTTTTTCTGCTGCTGGGGGGACTAAAATAAACCTCTTTTTTTCACCCCCAAAAAAACTTTTTTCCCTTAGCAAATTTTCACAAGCGAAGGTTAATTACAAGTTTTCCTCTTTTGTGTAGCTTTTAAAAACCCGCCATTGTAAAACGCTACAAACTGTAGTTTGTTTGCTAAATTTCTTTGGTGCAATTTACATCCGGGGTTAATTTAACGTTGTTCTTCTGCTGGGTGACTAAAAAAAAAACCTCTATTTCACACCCAAAAAAGATTTTTTTTTTTCCTGTAGCAAATTCAAAAGCAAAGGGTTTTAATTACAATTTTTCCTCTTTTTGTGTACGTAAAAAAGCACCATTTAACACGCTACAAACTGCAGTTTGTGGTTGTAAATTTTTTGGGGCGCAATTTTACATCCAGCTTTTAATTAACGTTGTTCTGCTGTTGTGGTAAAAAAATTAACCGTTTTTTTTCCCCGGGCCAAAAAACACTTTTTTCCCGTACATAATTCACAAGCGGGGTTAATTACAATTTTTTCCTCTTTTTGTGTGCGTAAAAAACACGCCACGCAAAAAGCTACAAAGCGTAGTTTGGGGTTGCTCAATTTTTTGGCGCAATTTACATCCACTGTTAATTAACGTTTTTTTCGCTTTTGGGGTGATAAAAAAACCGTTTTTTTTCACCGCCAAAAAAAAATTTTTTTTCCTGTAGCAAAATTCAAAAGCGAAGGTTAATTACAAGTTTTCCTCTTTTTGTTAGCGTAAAAAAAACCCTTTGTAACACGCTACAAAGCGCTAGTTTGGGTTGCTCAGTTCTTGGAGCATTTCATCCAGGGGTTAATTAAGCGTTTTCTGCTGGTGGTGACTAAAAAAACCGTCTTTTCACCCCCAAAAAAGACATTTTTCCTGTACAAAATTTCACAAGCAAGGGTTTAATTACAAGTTTTCCTCTTTTTGTGTAGCGTAAACAACCACCATTGTAACACGCTACAAAGTGCATTTGTGGTTGCTCAATTCTTGGCGAAATTTAACATCCAGGGTTAAATTAAGCGTTTTTTCGCGGGTTGGGGTGACTAAAAAAAACCCTTTTTTCACCGCCAAAAAAGACATTTTTTCCTGAGCAAAATTTCACAAGCGAAGGTTAATTACAAGTTTTTCTCTTTTGTGTGGGGTAAAAAACACGCCATTGTAACAGCTACAAAGTTGCAGTTTGGGGTTTTTAAAATTCTTTGGAGCAATTTACATCCGGGGGTAACTAAGTGTTTTTCTGCAGTTGTACTCATAAAAGAAACTTTTTTTTTTCCACCGCCACAGAAAAAATTTCGTAGCATAATTAAACCCCAAAGGGTTAAATTTAACCTGTTTGTGCTTTTAATTCATAAAATACCTGATTTTTAAACGGCACATACAAAAAAATTTTTTCCCTGACCTTTGGGGACGCAATTTATATCCAAGGGTTCCCCAAAGGCTGGGGGTTTTTTTAAGTCAAAAAACAGGTGTTATTTATCAATACAGATATCTTCTCAAAAGTGCTTACTTTTAGAACAAACAGTATGTAGACAAGGGTGGGCACCCCTTCACCTGTAGTCGCAAGGCACAAACACCCTGGAGCAGCCCAGGTCGCAGCACAGAAAGGGGGGGACGTCGCACGGGGGTCCTGGGGTGAGGCCACAACGCCGCGTCATCTAGCGGCCGGTTTTTTCAGCAACCCCCAATTTTTCTTGTTGGTTGACTAGGTCCCCCTTTCCTCCCAATGACATCGACAACCCCAGCCAAAAATCGGTGGGTCGTCAGAACAACCCCCAGTTGGCATGGGCCCCGGGGGCGGGTCAGCGGCCCTCACCTGTCCCCAACCCTTTCCCCTGTCCCATCCGGGTTTCCCCCAGTCAGAGATCTACTATGTGGTCTGGGCTCAGCGCCACTATTAAACGAGGGTGAAAAATTTTAGGAGGGCAGTCAGCAGCTACTTGCAGCGAAGAAAAGGGCCAAATCCCCGTGTCTTGCATAGGCGGGAAAGTAAAAGTTGAGAGGGCATGGGGTATTTGTGAGGGGGCATCCTCTGCATACCAAACCGGTGATGAGGACAGCAGTGACGATGAAACACAAAAAGATGATAGTACTGACCGCACTTGGAGCCGGGGGAGGCAAGGGGTTCATCATCGTCAGGAGAAGGGGCGTTATCTTGCGCGCAGGCAGCGGCCAGCCACAGTAGGTTGTGTTTTCCGTGAGTCGCAGAATAGCACATTTTAGTCGGGGGCCAAGCGGCCCCGGGGTAAAATACCCTTCGCGGTCCAAGAAATACGGCACAGGCTAGCGAGGGACGGGGGAAATAGTCACCATGCGGAGCGTTGGGGGTAAAACCCATACTCAGCCGGGGGGCAGTTCTTTGCTAAACACCGGAAAAGCCAAATTGGGTATTGTAAAAACTGTCAAAAGTAGCTGGCCCGGGGGCTAAAATTGGCACCACGGCCCTGCGCAACAAGCAGGTCACCCTCCGGTTTGGGCCCGGGGAAAACGTGGGTCAGATGTGGTGGCCATCCTGCCGCTGCAGCAACGCAGCACACGCCCCGGGCACTATGCCTTGACCAGTCATGGCTCCACCACCCTCGAAGGGAGCTTGTTCTCTTTTCATCATCTCCTGTCCGATGCCCTGCTCCTCGCTACTCATGCCCAGACGTTCAGCAAGGCGATTGCAAAGAGCAACAATATGCGTCCCAAACCCTCCTAAGGTGCAGAAGCTGACCATGCCCTGTCCCCAATTGTTGGTACTGCATCCCCCCCCTTTCCAAAAGGTGGGCTCTGCCCGTCAGAGAACTAAAGGGTTGTGCCGAACCAAGATGGAAGTTCCCCCAAACCTAATTTCTTTTTTCCCAAAAAGGCAGTCCATACTTTATAAAAATGTAAAAACAGAAGGGGGCCAGTCCTTAAGCTTTTCGTTTTTTTCAAGGTGACGGGAGCGCGGTTTTCGGGGCTGAACTACGGTCAGGGGCCCCTTCATGTCCTTACCCGGGCCCCCTGGGGGAATGGCTTTGTGCCCAGGCACACCAACAACTTGGACAGGGGGAAAGCCGTACTCCTCCACTTGTCAAACTGCGGCTCCAGCGCCAATGTCCACCTCCTCCCTCCCCACCACCACCCCCACCATCTCAGCCTCCACAAGTACTGCTCCACAACCCCTTTTAGGGGACAGTGGTGTCACGCAGTTCCACACCTGGCTTCCCGGGGAACGAAGTCACACGGGGAGGAAATGCTCCGCGCATGCAGCAAGAAATTGATGTTGGCTTTCCCCCCGTGCCAACGCAAATCGGGAAACCCTGGTGACGGACAATGGGAGAACATGGGGTCCGCGCTGCACCCAGGAGGGATGGTCCAGCGCCTTGTAAAGGCCCCATTCTTCAATCTGGTTGGAAAAAGGTTCCTGAAGTCTTTCCCCCGATCTTTAAAGATTCTGAAAAAGGCCAGGAAACTGGGATGCACTTCAAACCATTCCTACAAAGCCAGGAACACCCTCCTTGAGTTTCAGCGGCAAACGGCCTCCCCCCAAAACCACTCGAATGCGATGTTTCCACCCATTGGAATTTCCAGCCCCGCACAGTTGGAACCGCTTATAACTGAAAAGGCCATTAACGATTTTTTGATGATCCAGGGGGGACAGGGGTACCCCTGTGTAACTTTGATGTCAGCCAGTGGCAGCTCACGGGCACCCGCCATTTGTTGAGGCCATTGAGAGGGCCCCGTTATTGTCATCGCCAGGACTACGGGGTGAATAAACGTCTTCCCCCTTTTATTTCCCGAACAGATTCAAAAAATCTGTCTGGGCAGGGGGGCTGGAGATGTGGCGACTACACTCGTGGCCCCATGAGCCGGGGGACTGAAATGGGGGAGGGGGAGGACATTTAGCAAAGCATTGTATGGGGAAATGAGTGGCTTTTTTACCCAGGTGACAAGAAGGAGGAGCAGGAGCACGGAGGAGGGAATGAGAGAGAAGACGAGGGAGTGACCCGCAAGCACATTCAGAAAACAGTGGAGATGGGGCAGGAGCCCTCAGATCACTTGTGCAATGGCCCGCAGCAGCTGATTTGCCTGGGAGTGACAGCCGAAATCGCCGAAAAGGGGTAAACTTCGGGTCTCCACCCTATTTGGGCCCCGTTACCGTCCAAAATGGAGCCTTTTTCCCACTATTGAGAGGGAGGACAAACTAAATACTATAGGGAAATCCTCCTTATCAGGGGGCCCCCGCCATGTGCGGACGCCCCTTTCCCCTGACAGGTCTGACCGGGGGGGTTCCTCAGCGCTCACGTACTAAAAGCCCGCGGCTGCTGGGGGAAGGGGGGGGGGTAGGGGCGTACCACTCCATCAGCAGCAACCTAATTTGGGGTCACTGATGAGCACCCTTTCCCTTTACCCACCTAGTCAGGAGGATCCCCAGCAGCAGCACAGCAGGCCTGGGGTAAGTCCCCCAAAACCCAAAAGGGGGTGGCCTACTTGGACAGCACTCGCCACCCCATTGAAGAACCCTGGACTACTGGGGAGCCCCAAAATGGATGTTGGCCGAACTTGCCGATTTGCAGTGGAGAAACTGTCCTGCCCGGGCCCTAGTGTGGCATCAAACGGGGCTTCGTGCGCGGGGGCCATCGTTACCCCATGGAGAACCCCTTGTCCGGGAAAGTGGAACGACTGACCTTTTCAAGATGAATCAGGCAGGACGGCCAATTTCCAACACCAATGCCTTAGGCGTCAGACTACATCACCATGATGCCTCACCCAAACTGTGAGAAAAGATCTGGTTAAATTTTCCTGCCTCAGCACATTTTATGCCGCCACCCGCCTGATGCCACAATCTGCTGACATTTCCCTCCTCTCCCACCAACCTTTTTTTTCCCGGGGACTGGTTTTGGGCCACCCCCCTCCACATTTTTTCCATTGTGCCAACTTTTCTGCCCCTCATGTTTGCTGTGGCTGCCGCAGTCACCTCCCCTCTCTGTCTTGTCCCCCACTCTTTTGGCCCTATCTTTTTTGGGGCCACCTCCAAATGTCTTTGTGCCACTGTCTGAACCTCAGGGCTGTGCTGGGGCCCTGCTGCCGTGCCCTCCCACACTCTGCCCATTGTGCCACTGTTAAACCCCTGCTGCTACTGTGGCTGCGGGTCGGACCTCCACACTGTTTTCATGTGCCACTCTTTTGGATACTCCTGTCTTTGAAATCTATTTTTAAAACGTAGCTATTTTTCATAAAAGTAAAAAAGGGAACCGCTATAGGGCAATTTTCCCTTAGCCAGGGCCCCCTCAACCCCAACACGGGTCAAAAACAGAAAAAAAATGGCAGGCTTTTTTCTTTAAATTGCAAAAACATGTAAAAAAATTTATTAAAAATTTCCCATAAATACAAAACTTGAATGACAGCAGTTTTTACTACTTGCGATTTTGGGGGAAAACCCTTCCAAATAAGCGGTAAAAATAGATTTTTGAAGAGATTTTCACCCTGCAGTACTGCGCCCTCCATACCTCTGGTCGCCCCCCCCGGCTTGGGCCAGGAGTACCGGGGAAAGGGCCCGGGCGGGGGCCCCAGGGCGTACATTTTTGGGGGACCCCCCCCTTTTTTCTCAAGCAAGCACTCCCTTGATTAAACCCTCTACAATTTATAGGTAACCCCGGCAGAGTGTATAAAAATATGCCGTTTAAAATATGGCAAATGGATAGTGGTTTTTTTTCAATTTAAAAAAAAAGCCCCGCCATTTTTTTTTTGCCCGTTTTTACTCCTGTCTTTGAAAAAACCCGAATGTTTATTGTGCCCCCTGCCTGACCTCAAGCGCTGCTGTGGGGTGCTGCCGTCACCTCCCCCTTTTGGCATTGTTTCCACTCTGTGGCCTAATTAAATGTTTTGGGCCCCCCTCCAGAATGTCATTGTGCCACTGTCTGACCTCATGGGTGCTGCTTTTTTGGGCTGCTGCCTGTGACCTCCCCCACTGTTCATTGTGCCACTCTGTGGCCTTTACTGGTTTTTTCCCCCCTCCAGCATTTCCCAAATTTTGCCAATGTCTGACCTCATGCTTGGGTCTGCTGTCGTGCCCCCCACCGTGTCAGTGGCCACTCTGTGGCTAACCCCCATTTTTTTGCCACTCCAGAATGGCATTTTTGGCCCCTTCCCCACCTTTATTGCTGGGTGCTTGGCTGCTGCCGTGGAAACCCCCCCACACTGTGTCATTTTTTGCCACTCTGTTTGGGCCCACTACTGTTTTGCCACCTCCAAGAATGTCATTTTGCCACTGCCTAACTCATGCTGTGCTGTCGTGCCCTCCACATTGGGGTCCCTTGTTTCCACTCTCTGGCCTACTTCCGTTTTAAAACCACCTCCAGAATGTCATTTTTCCGTTCCCTGACCTCATGCTCTGGTAGCTGCCCGCGTGACCTCCACACCCGTGTTTAAATTTTTCCCAAACTGTGGCCTACTAAAAGTTTTGCCACCTCCAGAATTTTCATTGTGCCAATGCCGAACCCCATGCTGGGGTGCGGAATGCTGTCGTTTACCCCCCACACTGTGTCATTGTGCCACTCTGTGGCCTACTCCAGTTTTTTTTCCCCCTCCAGAATGTCATTGTGGTATCTTGACCTATGCGGGTCCCGCTTTCCCCTCACCCCCCCCACTCCTGTCATTGTGCCCCTCTGTGGCCTACTACTCTTTGGCCCCCTCCCGGTGTCATTGGGGGCCACTGCCTGACCTCATTCTGTGTGTTTTTTTACCTCCACACTGTGTCATTGTGCCCACTCTGTGGCCTCTACTGTTTTTTCCCCCTTTCCCGAATGTCATTGTGCCACTGCCCCGACCTATACTGCTGCTGTGGCGCTGTCGGTGCCCCCACACTGTTCATTGTGCCACTCTGTGGGCCCTATTCCCTTTTTTTCCACTCCAAATGTCATTGTGCCACTGGGCCCGACCTCATGGGTGCTTTTGGCTGCTGCCCCTCAAACCCCCACACTCTTTTCACTGGGTGTTTCCCCCCTGACTCTCAGCTTGTTTTTTTTTTCCCGCTTTCGCTGCCAAAGACTTTATAGGCTACATTCCCTCTTTTCGTTTTTTGGTAATTTTTTCCCTCTTTTGGGCCCAGGGAATTTTTTAGCGAAGCGATGCTTAAGGGGGACGGCATCCCTCTGCTGTCATACTAAAACACAACATTTTTATGAAGGGCCCAAAACCCAAACCCCTTTTGCATATTTTTAAACATGGCAAAAACGTTTTACCCCGCCCCTCCCGGCTGTGCAGGGCCGGAAATAGCTGCTTTTTTTAAAACGATTCGTGCCCGGGAATTTAAAAACGGGGCCGAAACAAAAATTTTTTCGAAAATTTGGGAAAAATGACCAAACCCCCAAAATTTTTTAGAAAATTCCCCCATCTTACTTCAATCTTTTGAGGGTTTCCTGGGGGAAAAAAAGGGGGAGAAAATTGCTAAGTTTTCAATGGTCCACCCTTTTTTCATAAATATGAGGTGGTTTACAAAAAAAAAAAATTGGGTGAACCTGCCACCATGACAGCACATCTATATACAGATAAGTGTCTGTGAGTGCCCTAGTGTAGGGAGTGACAGAAATGTGTGTGATAGAAGGTGTGGGTTAGCAATTAGGGGTTTTGGTAGGCCTGCTTAAGAAGATGTATTTTCAGGACACTCTTAAAACTGCGAAGGCTGGGGTTGTGCCTTATGGTACGTGGTAGGATGTTCCAGAGAACAGGTGCAGCACGTGCAAAATCTTGAAGATGGGCATGGGAGGTTCGGATGATTGTGGTCTGTAGTTTGATGTCCGTAGCTGAGCAGAGAGAGCGGGCAGGGTGGTAGACAGAGATGAGTGAGGAGATATAGGGGGTGCAGCACTGTGGAGAGCTTTATGGGTGAAAGTGATTAGTTTATGCTTGATGCTCAATATGGTTTAAGTCTGCAGACATGCTTGGCCAGACCATCACCTTTAACCTCATTTTATTTAGCAAGTCAGTGGTTGTCTTGGAGGTGTGTTTGGGGTCATTATTATGTTGATGTCATGCCCTGCAGCTCTGTTTATGAAGGGAGGAGATCATACTCTGCTTCAATATGTCACAGTACATGTTGACATTCATGGTTCCCTCAATAAATTGTAGCTTCCCACAGCCGGCAGAACTCAGGCAGCCCCAAATCATGACTCTCCTACCACCATGCTTGACTGCACACTTGTCTTTGTACTCCTCACTTGCTTGCTGCCACACATGGTTGATACCATCTGAACCAAATAAGTTTATCTTGGTCTCATCAGAACACAGGACATGGTTCCAGTAATCCATGTCCTTAGTCTGCTTGTCTTCAGCAAATTGTTTGTGGGCTCCCTTGTGCATCATCTTGAGAGGAGGCTTCCTACTGGGATGACAACCATACAGACTAATTTGATGCAGTCTGTGATGTATGGTCTGAGCACTGACAGGCTGACCCCCCCCCCCCCACCCCCATCCCTTTAACCTCTGCAACAATGCTGGAAGCACTCTTTTTTGAAAAGACAATCTCGGGGTATGACCCTGAGCACATGCACTCAACTTCTTTGGTCGATCAGGGCGAGGCCTGTTCTGAGTGAACCTGTCTTGTTACACCACTGTATGATTATGGCTACTGTGAAGTTTCAGGGTGTTGTCAAACTTCTTATATCCTAGGTCATCTTTATTATAGAGCAAAAAATCTTTTTTCAGATTTTCGGGACATTTTCTTTGCCATGAGGTGCCCCCATGAAAAAATTTCCCCTTTTTTGCCGATAAAGAGTTTTTGGAGCGATAACACAAAATTTTAACCCACACCTTTTTCCCCAGTCACCCCCTGAGCCTTGTAACAGAACAAGTCAAAATGATTCCCCCAGGGAAAAGGAAAATGCCCAAATTTGGGGCCAAAATTTTTACCCTTTTTCATTAGGGGGTGTTTTAAATTTTTTTTCAGCAGTTTACACTTTAAAAAACTGTAACCCGAGTTTTTTTGGGGGAAACAAAAAATTTTTTATTCCTATAAAGCGGGTTACACTGACTCCCTTTTACATTAATAAAAGTTTTCCATATCCTTTTTTTTGTCCCATGAAAAGATAAAATACAATTTTTTAAAAAAATGTGGGGGGGTTTTGTATCATTTTGTGAGATACGGTATATTAGAGATGGGCAATTTGTTCTAACGAAGGGGAATTCGTTTAGAATTTAAGGAAAAATTTTCGGTTCGGAACGAAGTTGAACTTTGGGGTATTCGGGTGAACAAAAGTTGGGGGCTTTGATTGATGAAATGGTGCGAGCACATGCCGTTACATGGGGTAAAGAACTTGGGGGGGAAAAAGGGCATAGCCTCATACATGTCCCAGAGTTAAAACCCCAATTCAGAGCCCGGATTTCTGGGGACGTCACCCACTATATAGGCCCGGGCAGCCTTTGGGAGCTCATCACTCTAAACTGTCGTTGGGGAAAGGTGCTGCCGGGCTGCTTATGATACTGATACTAAAAAAATGATTTTTTACAGGTTTTTTGGGGGGGTGTTTCGGGCTTGTCTCAGGGGAATGCTTCTCTTTAACTTTCCCTTTTTCTGATTTTTGGGGTATTGGATCTGAAGTCCAGTGTGGTCCACTGGGAGCGCATATACATTTTAAAGTATCTCTCACGGGACATTGAATATCCAAGGGTGATCTAAGCCTGTTCCTTTGTTTCATTTTAAAAAAACAGGTTTTTTACAAAACCAAAAACCCCCTTCATTTTTGGGTGCTCAATTTTTTGCGGGGAAATTTTCATTCCCGGGGTTAATTAAGCGTTTTTTCTCTGCTGTGGGTGACTAAAAGAAAACGTTTAAATTTTACCCCCAAAAAAAACCATTTTTTCCCCGTAGCATAAAATTTACAGCGAAGGTTAATTACAAGTTTTTCCTTTTTTTTTGTGTTGGGGTTAAAAAAAAACGCCCTTGTAACAATAAAAAGCTGTATTTTTGGTTGCTCAATTCTTTTTCACAATTTACATCCAAGGGGTTAAAATAAGTATTTTCGCAGGTGTACTTAGTAAAAAAAACTTTGTTTTTCCCCCGCCACAGAAGAAATTTTTGAAAATAATTCTTTTCCGGAAAGGGTTTTTTTTAAATTGTATTTTCTTTTATTTTTCAGTTTAAAAAACACAGAGTTTTTAAAAAAGGACATACAAGTCAATTTTTCCTCCCCCTTTGTGGATTTCAATTTATATCCAAGGGTTTTCCTAAGTTTCTTAGGGGTTCATTTGGAGTCAAATTTCAGGGGTGTATTTATATAACAAAAAATCTTCATCAAACAGTGTCTGTCATTTAGAAAAAAACCCGTATGTCAGACAGAGAGGTGGCAGGCCCCCCCCCTTCACCCGCGGGGTGGGGGGGGGGCAAAAAACATTTCCAGGCCCAGGGCGCGCACAGGGAAGGGGCTTTAAGGGAGGGGTCCTCGGTTTGGCCACAAACTGCCCCTTCATCTAGCGGGGCCCTGTGCTGGAAATAGCAACCCAAGGGTTCATGATTGGTTGGGCTAGGTTTATCCCCCTTCCCCCCAGAGGAAAAAATCTGGGCAACCCCCCGCCAAGATCGGGGGGAAAAACCAGACACAACCCCAAGGGTTTGGGGGTGGCCCAAAGAGCGGGTCAGCGGGCCTCACCTGTTCCTCCCAACCCCCCTTGTCCCAAATTTGGTTTTCCCTCAGCCAGAGATCTACTATGGGGTTTTTGGGCTCAGTGCCACTATATAGCGAGGTTAAACAATTTGAGGGGGAAAGTCAGCAGTTACTTTGGCAGCAAAGGGAAAGGGGGCCCAATACCCCCTGCTTCTTGCAGAAAGGTGGCAAATTATGTTTGGGGGAGAGTGGCATGGGGGGGGTCATTTTGTGGGGGGGTCAGCCTCTGCTTTACCAAGCCCGGGGTGATGAGGACAGCAGTAAGGAGAAACACAAATAGAGATGATGTGGGCCGACCCCCACTTGGGACCCCGGGGTGGGGCAAGGGCTTCTTTAAACGTCGGGAGAAAGGGGGCATCAGTTTGGGCGCGCGGGGCAGGGGCGCCACCCCAGCAAGGGGGTTTTTGTATTTTGGCCCGTGAGCCGGGGGCAGGTAGGGGCAGTGTGGGGGTGGGGAACCCAAAGCGGCCACCGGGGAAAAAATTTACCCGCTTTTCGGGTCCAAGAAATAGCAGCACAGGGGCTCAGCGGGGGCCAGCGGCGGAAAGTTGTCACTCATTTGCGGAGCTTTTGGGGGGTTAAAATTTCCGTTACCCCCGGGGGGTTTTTGTGGCAAGTTTTTTTGCAAAGCCCCCCCGGGGAGGAGCCGAATTTTTGGGTATAGTAGAATCTGGGGGCCCGGGAAATTTAAAGGTGGCCCAGGGTGAAAAAGGGTTGGCCCCCCAGGGCCCCCGGGCGTCAACACATTTGGGGTCCCCACCCGGGGACCGGGGAAAGAAACGGGGGTTAAAGGTTTGTGGGGGTACCATCCTGCCGCCCCCCAGAAAACAGCAGCAGCAGTGCCCAGTGCAGGGGGCGTCGTTGGGGCTTTTTTAAATTTTCGGGGTTTGGGGCCCCCAAATAAAACACCCTGTGGCCCAGAGCTCCCGGGCTCCGGGGCCCGCTGACGTGGGCTTGGAGCAAGGAACGGGCCCCCTTTGGGGCTGAAATTGTGCGCCCCGGGGGTCGCACATGCAGCTGGGGGTTTTCTCCCGGAAAGCAAAAGAGAAGCCCCTCCCTGCCCCCCCGGGCAGTTCGGACCCGCAGGCCAACACAGCGGGGCCCCCCGGGCCCCTAACAGGCTGAGGCCCCGCCGCGGCCCCCGTGCGCTCA
The DNA here is from genome assembly GCA_025379985.1 of Phyllomedusa bahiana. Classification (NCBI taxonomy): domain Eukaryota; kingdom Metazoa; phylum Chordata; class Amphibia; order Anura; family Hylidae; genus Phyllomedusa; species Phyllomedusa bahiana. The sequence continues at coordinate 3,561 of JAODAL010067714.1, read as the reverse complement.
GCCGGAGCGTCGGATGACGTAAATGTAAAATCGCGACGTTGCCTGCCCCCGGGGCGCACAGCGCGTCATAGGCCGTGCGCCCCAGAGCGCCCGGAGGAGCGGGAGGGTGAAGAGGACGGGGCGCCGCTCGCCGGGGGAGTTTTAAAGGGGAGTATTAATGTTGTTTTTTTTTAAAGCGTTTAACCCCGCCTCATGCCCCCCTTTAAACCGGCCCGTGGCCCCCCACCCCTGTCTGTTTGGGCCCCCAAATCCCCCGCCCGTGGCCCCCCTCCCCTGTCTGTGGCCCCCATATCCCTGCCCCGTGGGGCCCCCCTAAACCCCCGCCTTTTGCCCCTTTTAATGCCTGGGGGGTGGCCCCCCTTACTGCCCCCGGGGCCCCTATTACTGCCCGTGGCCCCCATTTTTCCCTGTCTTTTGCCCCAAAAATGCCTGCCGGGTCCCCTTATATCCCTTTCCTGTTGCCCCCCAAATCCCTGCCCTTTGGGCCCCCCTAACCCCCTTTCCTGGGCCCCCATAAAGTCCCGCCTGTGGCCCCATATGCCCGCCGGGGGGCCCCCATATCCCTGCCCTTTGGCCCCCCTACCCCGCCTGTTCCCCTATATACCTGCCTGGGGGCCCCCTATATGCCTTTTGGCCCCCATATACTGGCTCAGTTTTCCCATAATTTCTGCCTCAGTGCCCCCCCTATACTTCTTGTGGGCCCCCTTTTTACTGCCCCGTGGGGGCCCCCTAAAACTGCCTCAGGCCCCTATATACTGCCTTGGGGCCCCCCTATACCTGCCTTTTGTCCCTATAAAAAAGCCTCAGTCCCCTTTAAATACCTGCGTGTGCCCCCCTATATACTTGCCTGTGCCCCCCTATAACCCCCTTTTGGCCCCCTATACCCCGCCTGTGGCCCCCTATAAACCCGCCTTGGCCCCCCTATACTTTTTCAGTGGCCCCTAAACCTAACTGAGGGACTGCCCAACCTATAATTAAGGGGGTTGCGGAAAAAGTGAAAGGGTTCTAAGTTTTTTGGAAACCAAAAACCTCAGGGAAAAAGTATTGGGCCGGGGGCAAAACCCATGAAAGGGGTGGACCGGGTGGAGAAGAAAAGGGAAAAAGGAAAGCGCTGATCAGAAAAAAAAACGTTCCGGGGAGTCACAAAAATTTAAATGGGAAAGGGTAAACACTTTTATTTTTGGGAGAGTCTACAAAACCCAAATAGTAACTACCACTATCTTGGGCACTTTTAAGGCTGGTAATATCCCGTCCCAACGTCGTGTTTCAATGGTGTTTTCCCCTATCGGTCCCTGAAATGGCTGGGGTTTGGGAAATGTAAACAGAAACCCGTGGGCCCGCTGATGGTCACATGTTGGGGTCGGTTCGGTCCCCGGGCTGCAGGATTAAATTTAACCTTAAAGGGAATAGGTTTTTTGGGGGCTTGGTTTTGTAGGAAAGGGGTTTTAGTAAAAAATCACCTCGTCCGGTATTTTTGCTCCAAAGGGAGTTTTTTATGTTTTTGGTTTACCCGTTTAAAGGGGAAAAGTCATATTTAAGGTGAGAAGTTTAAAAAGTAAATTCGTCATTGGTGATTTTTACTTTTACAGTGGGCTGCTGAGGAGATGGAAGGGATCTGTGAGGAATGGGGCAGAAAAATTTTTACAGGAACCAAGGTTTTTTTCCCCTTTTAAAAAAAAAAATCCGTAGTTCACAATGAGGCAAAGAAAAATGTCTTTTGAAACCCAAACCCTACCCAGAAAAACACAAAGGGGGCCGAACCCCGGATGTTTTAAAACCCTAGCAACGCCCCCGGCCCGGGGGCAAAAGCATGCCATTTGGGAAACCAGTCCCCAAAGGGTCCCCACCTCTGCAGAAGGGAAATTTTTCTCCCTTTGACTTTATCCCCGGTGCCAAAAGCTCCTGTCCTCGCAAATCATGGCGCCCCGCAGTCTTCCCGCGGGCGATTTCAAAGAAAACAGAAAAGCTTTTCCCAAACCCCCTAAGGGCAAAAAAGCTTCCGTGCTCCTGTCCAAGTTGTTGGTTACTGCAGTCCCTCCCTTTTCCCAAAAGGGGGGACCCCCTGCACCGTTCAAAAGAAACTAATGGCTTTTTGCCCCCGCCGAGAAGGTGGGGAGTTCCAAGCCATTAAAAATTTTTTTTCGAAAAAAGGCAATACCCCGGATTCAAAAAATATGTTTGAATAGACGGTGGGGCCCGCCTTGAGGGTTTTTCGGTTTATTCCAAGGTGCACGGCAGCACCAAGGACTTTTGGAGCTGTAATACGGCAGGGCCAGTTTCATGTCCTTTACGGCCCACTGGGTGAATGTGCTTTCCCGCCCAAAAGGGGAAAACCAACAATTGGACAGGAGACCCCGCTTTTCCCTCCACCCCTTGTCAAACGCGTCTCCTGCCCCCCAAATTTCCCCCCTCCTCCTCCCCCCACCACCCACCACCAATTTTCAGGGCCTTTCCCCAAAAATTTCTGGGTCCATCATCCACATGTTAGGGGGACAGCGGGGTCACCGCAGTTCTACACCTATCTTGCCCCGGCGAACGAAGTCACACAAGGGGGGGAACTGCTCCGCTTTTTTTTATGCAAACAAAAAAAAAATCGAAAATGCAGCTTTCCTTTTTCCCCTGCCCAAAGCAAATCGGAACCATGGGGCAACAAAGGGGGGAAAATGGTGTCCCGCGGGAAAGAGGGGGGGATGGGCCCCTGCGCCCTGCATGGCGCATGGGGGGTTCAAATTTGGTTGTGAAAAAGGTTTCCCGAAGTCCCACCGATCTTTTAGAAATTCTGAAATGGCCCGGAAACTGTGCAAAGCACCAAACCATTCCACAAAGCCAGGAACCCCCCTTTTCGAGTTGCAGCGGCAGAATGGCCCCCCCCAAAACACTCTGATATGCGATGGTTTTTCCCCCCTTGGAATTCCAGCCTTTCACAAGTTGGACCCCACGTATGGAAAAAGAAAGGCCCCCTTAAAAATTTTTTTGATGATAAAGGGGGACAGGAGACTCCCCGTGTAACTTTGTGTCAGCCAGTGGGCCAGCTCATCGTGAAAAAAAAACCCGCCGTTTGTTAAGGCCCAAATTTTTTTTGAGGAAAGGGCCACGTTATTTGTCAGTCGCCAGGGCTACAGGGTGAATAACGTCAAATTTCCCCTGCTTCCTGTCCTGGAACAGTGCCCCGAAAAAAACTTCAGGGCGGGGGCCGGAAACAGGGTGAAATACATCCGTGGCCCTTTGAGTCCGGGGGGGGACAAAAATGGAGTAGGGGACATTGGAGCGGGAAACATTGTATGGGGAATTGAGGGATTTTTACCCAGGTGATAAGGGGGAGGAGGGAGGAGCAGCTGGGGGGGAGGTTGATGGGGGATGAGGGGAAGGGCGGGAGATGACCCGCAAGCACCATGGCAGTATACATGGGGATGGAGGCAGGGGCCCCTCAGAGTCCAAATTGTGCAAGGGGGGGCCCGCAGCAAGCTTATTTGCCTTGGGTAGTGACCCGCCAAATAGCCCCTCCCCGGGAAGGGGGTGACTTCTGGCCTCCCACCCCCATTTTGGGCCCCCCCGCTACCC
>JAODAL010067713.1:0-17161 GCA_025379985.1 Phyllomedusa bahiana | reverse complement strand
CAGGGACTGTAACAATTAGGGCTTGAAGTTAACACTTTGTCTACATAATGGCTTTCCCTCACTAGAAGCACGCTATATCGTTTCAGTCACTTACCTTCTATGTGAATCAGTTCTGTGCTCTTATTATATCCAGTATTCAGCCTTCTTAATTATTTACCTAAGATGATGGTGCTCCGTGGCGATCTTGCAGCATTATACCCACGTTATATACGTTGTACTCATATAATGCTCATTATGTACTGATTATATCTACTGGGATATACTTCATAATTCCAGACCACGCCTACTTGTATGTGGCTCTATTTGAGATATTTTATTTTACTTTTTTCTTACCCTTTTATTTTTTGGTACCACTGTTTTGGATTACACTACTGTTTAGCATTTTATATGTTAGTAGTCGGAACTCTTTACCTAACTAGTACATAAATAATAACTTCATTACTAGAGTACTCTATACCAAAATGTCATGTATGCTTTACAGCCTATCGTACCCTGAATACTTTCCATGCTTTACTTTATTTTTTGTTCTGATTGTGATACTGTATTATTGGTATTGGATAATATGCGATTTTTCCTTCATGTACTTGTCAAGACCTAATAAAAATTAGGTTAAAAAAAAATGAAGGTTCATTCTGCAAAAAAGTCCTTACACAGCTCTGTACAGAGAAAAATAAAAAAAGTTATGGCTATCAGAAGACAGCGATGCATAAATAATGTTTTACACAATAAAATCACTTAAAAAAAAAAAAAAAGACTTGCCTGAGGAGGGAAGAAGGTCAGTGATGAAGTCCATCGCCACATGAGACCAAGGAGTCCTGGGGATAGGCAGAGTTCTACTGGTTGTTATTCCGACCATAAAAATCTCTAGTACCTCCAATCGGCCCAACAACTCAATCCGCACCAAGCAAGGTAGTCCCTCTTCTTACGCTTCGACTTCCAGATACACTTTCGACCTGCAGAGAAGAACTTCAAGGCCAACGCTCTCTTCCATGCCTCCGATGTGATGGGGGAGGAGACCATTCCACAACATATAATTTCTCCTGAACGCCTGATCTCTGCAGCTCCGGTGGATCTCCGGGATGTTACTCCAGGGAAGACATACGTGTGTCCTGCGCTCCGCAGATAAATTTTGAAATGGGGACATTGCTCTCTAGTGGCTGGTCACCCAGGTGCTCGCAAGTCGTTATCTCCCGTTTTTACTGGTGGCCGGACCTTGAGAAGGAAGTCCTGCGTTACTTGTGCCCGTGACAAGACCCCTCGCCACAAACCCGCGGGTCTGCTACAACTTCTGCTTCATGTCCTGCTACAGATGCTGCAAAATCTGTCTGGACAGGGGACTGGAGATGTGGCGACTACATCACATGGCCACATGAGTCCGGTGGAGGCTGATCTGGAGGAGGAGGATGACATTGGAGCACAAGCAGTGTCTGGCGAAATGAGTGATTTTTCTACTCGGGTGACAGGAGAGGAGGAGCAGGAGCATCCCGAGGAGGTAGAGGGAGATGAAGAAGACGAGGCAGATGACTCAGACACACCGTGGCAGTATACAGTGGAGATGGAGGCAGGGAGTCCCTCAGAGTCATTTGTGCAGAGGGCCCACAGCATGCTGATTTGCCTGGCTAGTGACAGCCGAATAGTCACCATCCGGCAGAGGGATGATTTCTGGCTCCCCACCCTATTGAACCCTCTCTACTGGTCCAAAATGTGAGCCCATGGTCAACCCTCTGACAGGTCAGACCAGGGGGTTCCTCATCGCTCACGTACTACTGCCATGGCTGCTGTGGGGAGTTGGGAGGGTAGGAGCAGTAGCAGCTCCATCAGCAGCATCCTAAGTCTGGAGTCGTTGATGAGAAGCTTCCTTCACCCGCCTAGTGAGGAGAGTACTCAGCAGCAGCAGGACCTGGAGCAGACCCAGAAACAGCAGGTGGTGACCGACTTTTACAGCACTCTGCCACCTCAGGTAGAATATCCGCTGGACTACTGGGCAGCTAAACTGGATGTGTGGCCGCAACTTGCAGAGTTTGCACTGGAGAAGCTGTCCTGCCCGGCCAGTAGTGTGGCATTAGTAGTGTGGCATTAGAGCGGTTGTTCAGTGCGGCGGGGGACATCGTTACCCCAAGGAGAATCCGCTTGTCCATGGGAAATGTGGAACGACTGACCTTTCTCAAGATGAATCAGGCGTGGATCGGCTAGGATTTCCACACACCAGTGCCTTATGCATCAGATGAGATCAGCACTGATGACTCACCAGAACTTTGAGAAATGAGTTTGGATTCTAACTACCTGCCTCAGCCACTATTCTGATGCTGCCACCCGCCTGATGCCAAACATCTGCTGCCAGTTGCTCCATCTGCCTCCCGCCATATTTACCAGGGACTGGAATTGCCACCCACCTCCACACTCTGTCATTGTGCCACTATCTGACCTCATGCTGCTGCTGCTGTTGTTGCTGCTGCCGCCTCCTCCACACTCTGTCATTCCGCCACTCTGTGGGCTGCTGATGTTGCTGCCACCTCCACACTCTGTCATTGTGCCACTCTGTGGGCTCCTGATGTTGCTGCCACCTCCAGAATTTGTTATTGTGCCACTCTGTGGCCTACTCATGCTGCTGCAAACTGACCGCTGTCTCACTCGAACACCCTGTGGTTTCCTAATGCTGTTTCCACCCTCCACCACTCTATGACGTTGACCAATTGAAAGTGCTCACTGAAGGATGAAAGGAAGGGCGAATGCAAAATTACTGCCAACACCCTCTCCACTCATTCGGGGGGGCCTCTGCATGTATCAGCGTTTAACAGAACAGGTTCTGTCATATTCCGTGGAATCATCTGGTGACGTTGTAAAGCTCTGGCCTTGTGGAGTGACCCCTGCTGTGACGTCCCCTTACTGTGCTTCGAACTGTGTCGGCTCCAGGAACCCACTATTGTGTTCTTTGACGCTATTGTAGGATCCTAGCCCCCAGCTCGGTTCTTTCCAGCTGGCGCTGACATGACTTTGTCAGGCTGCATTCCCGCTTCACTTATTTGGTCAGTTTTGCCCCTGTAACTGCCCAGAGAATTGAAGAGTGAAGCGATTCTAAGAGCGGCGGCTGTCATGTATGTGTCATACTAAAACACAGCATTGTATGAAGACCAAACCATGCTCCCTGTGCATATTTGAGCATAGCACAATGTTCTACAACACCCTACAGGCTCTCTGCAGACAGGAAATAGCTGTTTTTTTAACGCGATTCGCTGTGAATAAATTCAGGTTGAAACAAATTTTGTCGGAAAATTCTGCGAATCGAGTTTTTGAGAAATTTGCCCATCTCTAGCGGGCGCTGTGCAAGGCTCATTATGTGATAAGCTGGATAGCCGGGATTGATATGGGCACAGTGTCATGGGCTCCCTGGTCCTCAGTCTGTTTCTATGGATGCTGATATGCTATGTTAGTAGTGTGCAGTCGCACAGGCTCCTGAACTCTGAACTTCGTTGCTGAGGACGCTGATATGCAGACAGGTGCTCAGCCGCATTAGCTCTTCAGTGACCATTATGCGACCATGCCGGACATTTCGTCTAACTGGAAGCCATGTACATTTCTTGATATACAACAGCAACTTGTTTTTACTGACGCTGTGCTATTGGGGACAGTCGCGCTCTGTCATCGGAGAGGTAATTTAGGGCGGAATTGCGCATGAATATAAAACAGACAGATGCTAATTATTCTTGGGTCATCTTCCTCGGTCACACACACCCAGGGACAGCCTAGCCTTATTCCTCTATACTTCATGTCCGACCGCTGTATTGGGTTTAATTTATTATTTGCAGTCACCTGCTCTTTTTGCCCACTGATATGTTCTAAGGAACAAAATGCATCTGGTTAGGGTTTGTGCAGGAATATAATCTGCATGTGGAATGTCATATTGATTATTATGGTGCAATTATGGCATTTATAGGGCATGATAAGTTGAGTTACTGCGGGACCATTCTTGTCAGGATGATCGTCCCACTAAGGGTCATACTAGGGTGCACTGGTGAGGAAAAGTATAGTGCAATACTCATATATTCTCTTGTTTCTTAGCTCGGATCTACCGCAGAGTGACATTTGATTTGGATTTGTGCTCCAAATTTGATGCAAATTTCGACATATTTGGTGAGCCATTTTACCTATTGTGGATTAAACGCTATGTTTTAATGGATATTTGGTTTATTCCCCCATTAGGCAGGTATAAAAGGTCCCCTAAGCTGGTTGATCGGGCCCCATCAGTAGGAACATAGATATATAAAACCAATCTCAGTAGGTAGGTAGTTATTTAGGATCTCCATTAAAAAGAAAAAAATAATACTCACCTGTACCGATTCCCCCATGTAACGGACGGGCGCTGACAAACCCCAGGTCACTACCCCTGACGTGGCTACCTGCGGTGACAGCCGAGGTGCAGGACAGGAAAACAGGAACATAGGAGAACATAAGCAGGGCGGAAAAAACTTATTTCGGGAAAACAAAAAGCAGGATACAGGAGGGATAAACGTACACATGACACACAAGGATACGGCGGGAAAATGGGGTTAACGCAGAGGTACAGACCAGGAACAGGTGCCAAGGCAGGACACAGGACAGGTGCGGAGACATCAGACATAACAGGAGACAGACAGAAGGTGAGGAGCTCAGATGACACCGAAACTGAACCAGTATCTCCAGGGTTAAGTCCAGAGATACTGGCAGGAGCTCAAGGTGGAACCAGCAAGACACAGCAAGAGACTGCAATGAACTGACACAGAGGAAAGACACACACTTCCTCTTATAGCCAGAGGTCTGGAGTGAAGCGGAAGGTGCCCAGAACAGGAAACGACTAAAGAGTCAGGAAGCTGCCACGCGCACGCCCTAGGAGGCACAGTGCACAGACAGGACCCAGGAAGCAACAAGACTGAACAGGACAGGCAAGTACATAGCAGAACACAGGCTGCCGGAACCCCTGCACAGGGAGCTCCAGCAGAGACATGGAGGCACGGACAGGCCGACGGTCCAAGGCAGGGCCGCGGATGAACCGTGACAGTACCCCCTTTAAAGCCCCTCTCCCCCTCCAAATCACAGCATGGCATTCACATAGGCCAGGGGCCCGCAAATTCTACGGGGCAACCCCAAAACCAAGTACAGGCTGTATAATAGCCAGTATAGGGAAAAACCTAGAAAAGGAGGTGCATGGAGGAACAAACAGGTCACTAGGCAAAATGGGGGGGAACTCAGGGCGGGACCATGAGCAAGTCAACAGACGGACGCTCTGGGCTGGACCATGAGCTAGGCAACAGACGGACGCTCTGGGCTGGACCATGATTTAGGCAACAGACGGACGCTCTGGGCTGGACCATGAGTAGGAAACAGACAGACGCTCTGGACTGGACCATGAGCTAGGCAACAGACGGACGCTCGGGGGCTGGACCATGAGCAAGGCAACAGACGGGCGCTTTGGGCTGGACCATGAGCTAGGCCACAGACAGACGCTCTGGGCTGGACCATGAGCTAGGCCACGGGACAGGACGCTTGGGCTGGGACCATTGAGCTAGGCCCAGATGGATGCTCTGGGCTGGACCATGAGATAGGCCAAACGGATGTTCTGGGCGGGAAACCATGAGTTTGGCCAAACGGATTGCTCTGGGCTGGACCATGAGCTAGGCCAAACGGATGCTCTGGGCTGGACCATGAGCTAGGCCAAACGGATTGCTCCTGCTCTGGACCATGAGCAAGGCCAAACGGATGCTCTGGGCTGGACCATGAGCTAGGCCAAATGGATGCTCAGGGCTGGCCATGAGATAGGCCAAACGGATGCTCTGGGTGGACCATGGATAGGCCAAACGGATGCTCTTGGGCGGGGACCATGAGATAGGCCAAACGGAGGCTTTGGGCTGGACCATGAGATAGGCCGAACGGATGCTCTGGGCTGGACCATGAGCTAGGCCAAACGGATGCTCTAAGCTGGACCATGAGCTAGGCCAAACGGATGCTCTTGGCAGAACCATGAGCCAGCGGGCAGACAGACTGACACTCTGGGCGGAACCATGGGCCAGCGGACAGGGATACTGACACTCTGGGCGTACCATGAGCCAGCGGACAGGGATACCGACACTCTGGGCATACCATGAGCCAGCGGACAGGGATACCGACACTCTTGGCGTACCATGAGCCAGTGGACAGGGATACCGACACTCGGGGCGTACCATGAGCCAGCGGACAGGGATACCGACACTCTGGGCGTACCATGAGCCAGCTGACAGGGATACCGCATCTGGGCATACCATGAGCCAGGGACAGGGATACCGACACTTGGGTTGACCATGAGCCAGCGGACAGGGATATGACACTCTGGGGTTGTACATGAGCCAGCGGACAGGGATCCCGCCCACTCTGGGCATACCATGAGCCAGCGGACGGGAATACTGACATTTGGGGTTTGTACCATGAGCCAGGGGGCCCAGGGATCCCGACACTCTGGGCGTACCATGAGCCAGCGGACAGGGATACCGACACTCTGGGCATACCATGAGCCAGCGGACAGGGATACCGACACTCTGGGTGTACCATAAGCCAGCGGACAGGGATACTGACACTCTGGGCATACCATGAGCCAGCTGACAGGGATACCGGGACACTCTGGGCATACCATGAGCCAGGGACAGGGATACTGACACTCTGGGTTGTACCATGAGCCAGGCGGACAGGGATACTGACATTCTGGGCGTACCATGAGCCAGCGGACAGGGGATACTGACACTTGGGCTTTACCATGAGCCAGCGGACAGGGATACGACACTCTGGGCGTACCATTGAGCCAGTGGACAGGGATATGACATCTGGGTGTACCATGAGCCAGCGGACAGGGATACCGACACTCTGGGCGGAACCATGAGCCAGCGGACAGGGATACCGACACTCTGGGCGTACCATGAGCCAGCGGACAGGGATACCGACACTCTGGGCGTACCATGAGCCAGCGGACAGGGATACCGACACTCTGGGCGTACCATGAGCCAGCGGACGGGGATACCGACACTGTGGGCTTTACCATGAGCCCGCGGACAGGGATACGACACTCTGGGCGTACCATGAGCCTGCGGACAGGGACACTTCCACTCGGGGCGTACCATGAGCCAGCGGACAGGGACACTGACACTCTGGGGGTACCATGAGCCTGCGGACAGGGACACTGACACTCTGGGCGTACCATGAGCCAGCGGACAGGGATACTGATACTCTGGGCGTACAATGAGCCAGCGCACAAGGATACTGACACTCTGGGCGTACCATGAGCCAGCGGACAGGGATACTGACACTCGGGGCGTACCATGAGCCAGCGGACAGGGATACTGACACTCTGGGTGTGCCATGAGCCAGCGGACAGGGATACTGACACTTGGGCGAACCAGGAGCCAGCGGACAGGGATACTGACACTCTGGATGTACCATGAGCCAGCAGGCAACGGGTGCAGACGCTCTGGGCGAACCATGAGTCTGCGGACAGACAGACACTCTAGACGAGGGCAGGTTCACCCCGGCGGACTCCATGGTCAGTTCATACTGTAACAGACGGGCGCTGACAAACATGTGCCGAGGCGCCGACCACTGACATCCGGGTGTGGATCCTCTGTGATCACCGCAGGCGAGGTAGTAGCTGGAGGACCACGCCAGGGAGTGGAGTCTAAGGGGCCCCTGGTCTTCGCCAGAGCCCGCCGCAAAGCGGGATGGACTTGGCTGCGGGACCCCCAGGTCACTACCCCTGACGTGGCTACCTGCGGTGACAGACAAGGTGCAGGACAGGAACACAGGAACATAGGAGAACATAAGCAGGGCAGGTAAAACTTACTCAGGAACACAACAGGATATAGGAGGGATAAACGTACACATGACACCACAGGATATGGCAGGAACTGGATGGGTAACGCAGCCGGTACAGACCAGGAACAGGTGCCAAGGCAGGACACAGGACAAGTGCAGAGACATCAGACATAACAGGAGACAGACAGAAGGTCAGGAGCTCAGATGACACCGAAACTGAACCAGCATCTCCAGGTTTAAGTCCAGAGATACTGGCAGGAGCTCAAGGTGGAACCAGCAAGACACAGCAAGAGACTGCAATGAACTGACAAAGAGTAAAGACACAGACTTCCTCTTATAGCCAGAGGTCAGGGGTGAAGAGGAAGGTGCACAGAACAGGAAACTAATAAATAGGCAGGAAGCTAGGAGGCACAGTGCCCTAGGAGGCACAGTGCACAGACAGGACCCAGGAAGCAACAAGACTGAACAGGACAGGCAAGTACATAGCAGAACACAGGCTGCCGGGACCCCTGCACAGGGAGCCCCAGCAGAGACATGGCAGGCACAGACAGGCCGACGGTCCAAGGCAGGGACCACGGCATGAACCGTGACACCCCACCAAACATCTCTGATCTAAATCTGGTGCAGCTGGTGTAACGTCATCATGCTGCCTTTGTCTGGATGCTATTCCTGGCATCTTCTAAGCCATAAACCCTAAACAGGGTACCTTAGACTTAGAGTCTACAAAAGGCAGCACTGCAGACAGTGTGATGACGTCACTATATAATAGCACCTGTGCCATGGCACACAACAATAGCCAGCGGGGCAGGGAGCTGATGGCTCCCTGCTCTGTTGTAGTTCTCACTTTTATCTGTGTCACAATGATGCTCAAACAATAATAATAATAATAATAATCTTTATTTCTATAGCGCCAACATATTCCGCAGCACTTTACAAATTCAAGGGTAAACATACAGTCATTACACATTAAAAGTACTTACAAATGGGACACAAGGTGTGAGGGCCCTGCTTGTGAGAGCTTACAATCTATTAGGGTGTTTTGGGGTGAAACATACGGTAAGAAGTTTCCAAGTTTACAATGGTACCGGCCATGTTTATAAAATAGGGGGGGGGTTTACATGAAAAAATGGATTTAATGCCACCCAGACTGACATCTATATACAGATAAGTGCCTGTGATGCCCAAATGCAGGGAGTGACAGATGTGTGTGATAGCAGTTAGGGATCTTGGTGGGCCAGACCCAGAAGATGTATTTTCAGGGCCCTTTAAAACTGTTGAGGGTTTGGAATGTGCCTGATCGCCCGCGGTAGGGATATTCCAGAGAATTGGTGCCGCACATGTGAAATCTTGTAGGCAGGCATGGGAGGTTCGGATGATTGAGGAATGTAGTCTGATATCATCAACAGAGCAGAGAGCACGGGTAGGGCGGTAGACAGAGACGAGGGAGGAGATGTAGGGAGGAGCAGCGCTGTGGAGAGCTTTATGGGTGAGAGTGCTGAGTTTATACTGTATCCTGTACTGGATGGGCAACCAGTGCAGTGACTGACACAGGGTAGAGGCATCAGTATAGCGGCTGGAGAGAAAGGATTGCATTCTGCATTCTGGAAGGATTGGAGAGGGGAGAGTTTGCAGAGAGGGAGACCGATAAGCAAGGAGTTGCAGTAGTCAAGACGAGAAAGAATAAGAGCAGTAATGAGAGTTTGAGTCGTTTCCACAGTGAGAAATGGACGGATTTTGGAGATATTCTTGAGGTGCAGTGACAGGAGCGGGCAAGGGATTGGATATATGGGGAGAAGGTCAGATCAGAATCAAATAAAACCCCTAGACAGCGGGCCTGCTGCCTAGGAGAAATGGTGGTACCACATACAGAAACAGAAATAAAAACAATTGAGATAATCTGCCCCATACAGCAGTAGCAGTGGTTTACCACTGCCCTAAGACCCTGAATAAAGTTCACATGGCACAGTGAACTCCAGTGAATACCTACTGTTTATATTATGCATAAAATGGTACCATTTTGACTATTCTCACAGAAAACATGTCATTACCTGGCTATATTGATGCAAAAAAGGTATGGAATTTTGAAAACAAGGATAAAAAAAGTAAAAAAGCTGTTGCCAAAAACTGCCCTGACAGGAAGCTTAAAGGGGTTTTGCCACGATGTACTGTTGATGTGGGATCCTCCAAAATGGGTATTTAATCACTTTTCTAAATATATGTCATTAAAAAAAGGGAAGCCTCTGAGAGCTACAGCATTGCTCAGTCCCCCTTAGTTTACTGACAGTTTACATTAGACACGACCAGGACACACACAGGAGCTGATCTGGCTGCGCTTGCGTGTTTGCACTTCTTTTCTGATGACAGGGAACATGAAGGAGCTTGCAAGGGACTGGGAGAAAAAGCAGTGAATGAGCCTGTGTCTTTTGTATAGAGAATTCACTGGTTGTAATGTAATTATTTGAGTAAACTTTGCAGACGCTCCCTTACCCCTCTCTCTCTCGCCCGTGACTCAGCATGCTTTGTTTATCTTCTCTCCTGAGCAGATAAGAGGTAAGGAACTCACTTCGTGGCAAAACCCCTTTAAACAAAATACAATTATATGCAATAAGCTCCTTAGCTTTTTCTTGTCACAGTTATAGAAAACATTTTTACATTAAGCTCTGTGTCTATGCAGGAAATTCAAAATTATGGATCAAAAAAATTAATCCCTGATCATATAAAAATATACTAAAAAATAAAGCAGTATAGATTGTTCTATTAACAAAACAAGTCACAGGTAAATTGGTCAAAGTAATGAAAGTCCTGTGGGAGGAATTTCTCTAGTGAGGTCAGCAGCTCGTGAAAATGTTCCCTTAAGACTAATTTAATCCCTATTAATTGATATCATATTGCTATAAGTAGTGCTTATGCTAATCATTATATCTTTTATACCATGGAATGCTTACTATTGTTGATACTTTAAGTCACTTTGTTTACCCATTGTAGTCAGTGTAGGGTGTGGTACTCTTTCTTACATGTGATATAGGTTGCCAGATTACATAAATTTTGTATCAAGGGTGCTATACATCATAAACTATTAGAACATGTATTTACTATAGACACCATTTTTTGGTCACTTATATATGCTATGTTTTGGGTATTTATTTGTGTTGGCACTATTTATATTTTATAGCTGGTAACTTTGGAGTATAGGTTGTCACTTCCGCTGTGTCCCCCTGCTATTGGTTGTCCTCTTGTTTGTATATGTTGTTTTTAATCTCTATTGTGTATGTATTATGTCAATAAAGTATTTTGTATATTTTTGAGATAGGACTCCAGTCTTTTGTTGTTTGATATGTTTGTGGGAGTATCTCTAGTTAGCAAAAAAGGTGTTTTTGGAGCTATTTGTTTAGGATTCATTGTTGGTCTGTTTTTTGCAGCAGCTGGTTCCAAACCCCATATGGATTTCCGAGCACGTGATCAGTCGTGGCTCACACAACTCAATGAGGTTTTTAAAGAGGATACCAATTTGGTTTTAAACACGAGTGGTGAAGTGAGAGAGATGATGGCAAAGCTCAAAGGTCTACTCCACAAGAGACTCAAAATTTGGTGGAACAAGGCCTTCTTAGAAAGATATTTGACACGTGGTCTGATACCAAGAGGGTTAAGAGTTCAAGTATTCCCGTCCTTCCCAGTTGAGGAGGAAATCTTTAAGAAAAAATGGGAAGACCTGGCTTCAGGTTGTTCCAGAGGCTTTATGGAACTTTTGGTTCAGTCCAATCAGGAGACATTGGAAATGGTTGAAACTCAGATTGTAGACCTACAGGGACGTATCAAATCTGAGTTATCGAATGAGGCCCTTGAATCTTTTAATGTTGAGCTGGACAAGGACTTTCAAAGATGGGAGAAGGAAATCAGTAATGCCAAATTGAGGAAGTTTCAAAGAGATCAGAATGACTTACAATCTAACCGAGTCTATAGATGGAGACATGCTGGGAACAGATCCCGTTCCCATTCTAGGTCGGGTTCTGTTTCATCATCTGTCTCCATGGATGAACATCTTAGAATGAGAAATAGTAAAGCTGAAGATAATAAGAATGATGGGGTTTCCAGATACAATGCAGGGTCCCTAAATAAACGGAAGGGAGCCCCGCATGTGCAACAAGTAAGGAGCACAAGATCTAAGCTGGAGGTAATTAATTTATCTTCACACATATTATCTGATACCCAAAAGGAAGTGTTGAGCATGGGACTAACATTCTCCCCCGCTAATTCTTTTGATTTCTTCACAGCCTTAAAAGATTTACATTTATTTTCACGTAAATTAATTTTGAAGAAATTGCACCATAGTCGTTCTAATGTGGAGAGTTTGGGCTCTGTTGAAGAAAAAGAGGCACTTGCAGTGTTGGAGTATTTATTGATGGAACAAGAATCTCAGACCCCTGATCAATTCCCGAGATGTATCCTGGCCAGATCACGATGTTTCCTCCCTTGTCCTTATGCCCTCAAGTGGAGATCTTTACTCGATTGGTGACAGAGGATTTTGAGAAGATTTCCTCTAAGGTAAGACATGACAATTTATCAAATGTTCAACGTATGGCTTTGAAAGAATTACAATCATACACGGATGTTGTATACAAGGCAGCGGACAAGGGAGGAAACATTGTGATCTGGTCAGTGACTAAATATGAAAAAGAGGTTTTTCGACAATTGAGGGATAAAGAAACATATCAAAAATTGTCCCATAGCCCGGTACAGTCATTTTCTATGGAGTTGCATCAAATTTTAGAAATGGCATATCAGGAGGGGATTATACCCAAAAAAGTCTTTGATGGGTTATGTGTCAAATACCCTAAGATTCCCACATTATACCTTCTCCCTAAGGTCCATAAATGCCTTAATGATCCTCGTAGTCGCCCGATAGTTTCGGGGATCGGGGGTTTATGTGACCTGGTCTGTAAATTTGTTGACTTTTATTTAAAACCGATTGTGGAAACATTGCCATCACATGTTAGGGACACTACAGATGTCCTGGGACGTGCTGATGTCATTGTTATGGAACAGGACATGTTTTTGGTAACAGCTGATATAGAGTCCCTATATACCAGCATAAATAAGGCATGAGGATGGTATTCGTGCGGTCCGCTTCTTCCTTGGGATGAGTAACATGGACAGCCGCTTGTGTGATTTAATTATGCAACTTTTGCAATTTATATTGACGCACAATTTTTTTGTATTTAAGGATATTTTTTATCTCCAGAAACGCGGCACTGCAATGGGTGCGGCGTGTGCCCCATCGTATACGAATCTCTTCCTCGGATTTTGGGAGAGGTTGATATTCCATGGCGATGGGGCTCACGTCGCTGAACCAGTGCAGTGCTGGATGCGTTATATCGACGACGTGCTGTTTCTTTGGCAGGGTTCTGAGGATGGCCTGCTGAAATTCATGGGTTTACTTAACCAGAATTCCATGAATATCAGATTGACATACAAATATGATAATAAGAGTGGATTTTCTAGATCTGTTAATTGAAGCTGATCAGCAGGAATATCTTCAGACGGATGTCTTTAGGAAGAGCACGTCAGTCAATTCTCTACTACATGCGTCATCGTCTCAAAATTATTTTATGATTAAGGCTGTCCCGGTCGGTCAGTTCTTAAGGATGAAGCGGATCTGCTCATCCGAGGAAAAATTTGAACAGCAATCTGCCGATTTAAAGGTCCGTTTTAGGGACAGGGGCTATAGTGGTAGAGTTATTAAGAAAGGCTACCTCAGGGCTAAAAAAAACTCCTAGGGATTAGTGTTGAGCGTTTGCGTTGGCTATCGAGATCGATCGATAGTGGATAGTCGGCCGCTATCGATAAGGTTATTCGATAGTGAGATCGATTATGGCGATGATCATTAAAAGTCTATGGGAGAGCAACAACACCTTCATTATTACACCCAAACAAGGTGGAGGGAAACGAAATTAACATCCACAACAGTCAAATGGATACGTGCTACATCTTAGGCAACACACTTAGGTTATAAAAGTCACAGAAAAAAAGTCACAGACCATTTTTCTATCCCTGTCTTGTACCACAGCCTGACCCTTAAACCTGCATCACCCACAAATTAAAGTGCCAGAAGGCAGTATGATTTGAACCATCATGTTACTTGAACTGGACCTTGAATATCCCTGTCCTGGAAACGCAGCAGGAGCCCCACACCTGCAAGAACCCCAACTTTAAAAAGTGCCGCAAAAAGAAGTCTTTGAACCACCATTTTTGCCTCACTGTACATTGTCTATACCTGTACTGGGCCACAGCATGAGCCCCAACCTGCATGACCCCCACATTTAAAAAGTGCCCGGAAAAAGGAGTCTTTAACCACCCTTTTAGTTTCACTGGACATTGACTAATACCTGTCCTGGGCCACAGCATGACCCCGGGCCCGGAGTTACAGTGGGGTGCGGTGAAAGCCCAGGCTGGCGTCCGTCCCTCTATTAACAGCAGGTTAAAATGCCTGATGATGCAGCAACGAAAACTGTCGTGCTGAAGCAGAGTGCGGAAGCGGAAGTGTGAGAACTCCAGCCTTCCTCTGTACACAGTCAATACCTGGGTAGCGCTTGCCCCTCCGTATGAGTGTGGACCAATTGAGCTTCACTTGGAAATTGGTTAACGCTCCTGTTACACCAGGTGCCCTTTATCTTGGCATTCTTTTTCTCATTTTACTCAACGTGCTGGAGGAAATGGTCTCTGTACTTTGTTCTCTGTCCGTGCTCCATACTCCATGTCCTCTGAATAACTACATCTGGTCAAGTTTTCCTGTACCTCCCTTGTACAATTCAGAGGAATTTTTTTAACAGCTATTTTTTTACATGCAAGTTTTTTAGTAGTTTAGTTCTAGAAAAACACATTTTTAAAATAGGATGGAATCCCACCATGTCTTTGTTTCTCTTTTTTTCATTGTATTAAATGGGTTGTCTCAATAAGGGATTGATAGCTATGTTAAAGATCTTGCAAAAACAAGTCATTTTGCAATATGTGTCCATTAACAGTGTCCTACCTATTCTGTTTCTGACAGCACCATCACCCTTGAGCCATCTTGACAATTGTGAAGAACAAATGTCTGTTAGAAACAACATTTTTGAGAAGAGGACCTGTAGTATAGCTGCATGTCACAGCAACATGCCCCCAAAAAATTCAAAGCATGACCCATTGAGCCACTTTGGTAACTTGTGAATAACAAATGTCTGTTAGAAACAACATTTTTTAGAATAGGACCTGTAGTATAGCTGCATGTCACAGCAACATGCCCCCAAAAATTAAAGCATGACCCTTGACCCACTTTGGTCAATTGTGAAAAACAAATGTCTGTTAGAAACAACATTTTTTAAAATGGGACCTGTAGTATGCTGCTTTCAAGCAATGCCCCCAAAAATTATAAAAATGACTTCTCAGCCACTGTTAAAAATTGTGAGGGAGAAATGCCACTTAGAAGCCACATTTCTGTTTCAAAGAACCATTATTATTCCTGTATCTTACAGCTACATGACCCCAAAAAATTATAAATATGACTTCTCAGCCACTATTAAAATTGTGAGGAGAAATGACACTTAGAAGTCACATTTATGTTCCAAAGGACCATGATTATTGCTGTATCTCACAGCAACATGACCTCAAAACCATTGACAATGCGAAAACTTCTTAAGATAAAGTGAGTAAATGGAATACGGTGTTGTCTTGAAACCTTGCTGTCTTTTACAGTCTCCTCACAGCAAAACCAGCAAAATGAACTGTTGGGAAAAGAGAATAAAAATTGCAGTAAGAAATGATCATTTTAAAAAAAAGTTTTCAAGAGGACCATTTCTGTTTGAAAAGGAATGTGAAGTAGACTGGCAACTAATCGGTGACCTCGGCAATTGGGGCCACAACATCATCAGAGATCCATGCCTGATTCATCTTGATGAAAGTCAAACGATCCACATTATCTGTGGAAAGCCGGATGCGTTTGTCTGTAATGACTCCTCCAGCTGTGCTGAAGGTCCGCTCAGATATGACGCTGGCTGCTGGGCAGGACAACACCTCTATGGCGTGACGAGCCAGCTCGGGCCATTCGTCCATTTTGGATACCCAGAAGTCTATTGGGTCCGGAACACATGCAAAAACATCGGTGTTGAGACGCAGATAGTCGTGCACCATGATCTTAAGCTGATATATGTGTGTTGGATTTTTGCCCAGCATTGCATGCGTTGGTGAGCTGGTAATAACAAAGATTGCCAGAGGTCACCATTAGGATTCTGCCACCTTGCCTGCATGCTGCCGATACGCTCTACTTGGCTCTAATTACTGGCTGTAACGTCGCATGATGGTTGTTCCACACGTGACATAGTGGGGAAGGTGAAGCAGACGCACACAGATGTCTCCACGTTGATCAATCAGCAATGGTCTCCATTTCAGCATTTTACTCTTCTCATTTGGGTGGGTGGAAGGAAAGTTCTGATTTTTGTTTTGTATCGGGGATCCAGGAGGGTGGCCACCCAGTAACTGTTGTTCATTTTGATGGCCTAATTCGGTGGATATTGTTGGAGGAAATGGAGCATCCAAGCCTCTTGTGTGAGTGGAGCACTTGATTTCCCCATGCCTCTGGGTCGTGGGGGATAGCTAATGATCTTTCTCAATCTTCCTCTCTCCGCCTCAAATTGCGCCAAACCTCCTTTCCCAGGCAAGGGACGTCGGTAACATCGGTGTCTGAGGAATTCCTCATCCTCGCCTCGCCCTCCTTCTCCTGCTGCCTCCGGACAGCTTCAACACAGCCTGATTGCCTGGAGATGCATGCACATGAGAGCTGGGATTGCGCCACCTTGCCACTAGCTCTGGACCCCGAAACCACTGCAAATGATGCCCAGATGAAATTGTGAAATGTCGGGCCTTGTGGATTTGACGGAGAGGAAAGGCTCAGTTTACGCAGTCTGTGTCCGTCTCCTACGTCCGCTGGCGGGACCTGTTGTTTCAGAGTGTCATAGATCGTTTCCAGAACTAAGATCCACAAAGCATCATTGCTGACACAGGGCCATTGTACGCATGAACCATTTTTGTTGGCTTCTTCAAAATGGCAAGGATGGTGCAGAGCTCCTTTCAACTGCCTCACATTTTTCGGTGGTTCAAAACCCCGAGGTCGTACCGCTGCCTTGTCGGCATGAGTCACTTCGTACTGAGTAATGGGGCATTGCGCTGCTGCACTCCCTACTAATCGCGGGAAGCATGTGGAGGGTGGGATTCCTGCGTGTTGGCAACGTCACAATGAGGACGGGTTTGACGGGGACAGGCGAAGCTGACGCTGCATCGCAGGCAAGGGCGGGGACGAAATCAAGGTGCGTACGGCGGAACG
>JAODAL010067712.1:0-17161 GCA_025379985.1 Phyllomedusa bahiana | reverse complement strand
ACGCCAAAGAAGAAATTTTGGCCTGTAGCATGATTCCTATCCGAAGGTTAATTACGAGTTTTTCTGTTGTTGTGTTCATAAAAAATACACGCAGTTTTAACACGCTACAAAGCTGGTAATTGTTGGCAGCACATTTCTTTTGCGCAATTTACATCCAAGGGTTAACTAAGTATTTTTCTGCAGTTGTATTCAGTAAAAGAAACGTTGTTTTTCACCGCCAAAGAAGAAATTTTGGCTGTAGCATAATTCATATCCGAAGGTTAATTACGAGTTTTTCTGTTGTTGTGTTCCGTAAAATACACGCCGTTTTAACATGATACAAAGCTGGTAATTGTTGGCAGCACATTTCTTTTGCGCAATTTACATCCAAGGGTTAACTAAGTATTTTTCTGCAGTTGTATTCAGTAAAAGAAACATTTTTCACCACCAAAGAAGAAATTCTGTAGCATAATTCATATCCGAAGGTTAATTAAGCCTGTTTGTGCTTTTATATTCAGTAAAATACACAGTGTTTTTAAACGACACATACAAGTCAATTTTTTCCTGGCCATTTGTGGAGCGCAATTTATATCCAAGGGTTACCCAAGATTGTTAGTGGGTTCATTTGGAGTCAATTACAGTGTGTTTTTATCATATACAGATATCTTTATCAAACAGAGTCTTTACATTTTAGAACAAACGGTATGTCAGACAGAGAGGTGGCAGGCTCTTCACCTGCGAGTGACAGTGGCACAAACATTCCTGGAGCAGGCACAGGTCGCAGCACAGTAAGGGGATGTCGCAGCAGGGGTCATTCGGTGAGGCCAGAACTGCCGGTGTCATCTAGCGGCCATGTGTTGACCAGCAACCCAAGGGTTTTTGATTGGTTGACTAGGTCACCCACTTCCTCCCAGATGATATCTGACTACCCCAGCCAAGAGTTGGTGGGAACGTCAGACACAACCCTTAGTTGGCATGGCCTGGGAGCGGGTCAGCGGCCCTCACCTGTCCTCAACCCGTCTCTGTCTCATCCGGTTCCCTCAGCCAGAGATCTACTAAGTGGTCTGGGCTCAGTGCCACTATACAGCGAGGATGAACAATTTGAGGAGGACAGTCAGCAGCTACTTGGCAGCGAAGAAATGGGGCCAATATCCCCTGCTTCTTGCAGTAGGCGGCAAAGTATAGATGTGGAGAGTGGCATGGGAGGTCATGTTGTGAGGGGTCAGCCTCTGCATACCAAGACCTTTGAGGAGGGCAGCAGTGAAGATGAAACAATCGATGATGATGTAGCCGACCGCACTTGGGAGCCGGGTGAAGCAAGGGCTTCATCATTGTCAGGAGAAGAGGGCTTCAGCTTGCGCCTCAGGCAGCGGCGCAGCCAGCATGTGTGGGCGTGAGTCAGTAGGGTAGCAGCAGTGCGAGGTTGGGAGCCAAGCGGCCACG
Source organism: Phyllomedusa bahiana (assembly GCA_025379985.1). Taxonomy (NCBI): domain Eukaryota; kingdom Metazoa; phylum Chordata; class Amphibia; order Anura; family Hylidae; genus Phyllomedusa; species Phyllomedusa bahiana. The sequence continues at coordinate 15,739 of JAODAL010067712.1, read as the reverse complement.
GGGTAGAAAACCCGCTTTGCAGGTCCAAGAAAGTAGCGGCACAGGGGCTCAGCGAGGTAGCGGCGATAGTAGTCACTCAGTGCGGAGCATTGGCGGTTAAATCAGCTACTCGGCGGTGTGGCAGTTTTTTGCTAAGACACCGGAGGAGCCCAATATCGGTTGTGGCAGAGCGACCATAGTTGGTCGCTTGGTGCTGCCACTAGGTGGCGTACGGCAGGAGACCTGCAAGAAATGTGCCACCGAGGGAGTGGTCTCGGTGGGGGAAGCCAAGTGTTATCGGTCAGCAACATTAGGTTGCTGACACTCTACGTAGTACGGCTGATGTCCAGCCATTATGGGTTGGCTTTCCCGGAACAGCTGCAGATGGGTGGGTGGCTGTTCCCACGTTCCCACATTCCATGTCCCCGGGTTCCAGCCCAGATATTGGGTAGGTCTCTGGAGACCTATAAGAGGCCTCCTACTACAGGTAATCGGGGTGTGTGGTCAGCTGCAAGTTGGAGCAGCAGTGGAGCTGGTGAGAGGAGGCTCTTACCCCCCCCCAGGCTTGAGGCAAGCAGGTGGCTGCCTTGAGGAAGTCTGAACCAGTGAAGGCTGGTACAAGTGTTGGTGATGCTGTGCAGTAGGCATAGGCTACGTTAGTGAGGGAAGGATTTAATGTTTAGTCAGTGGCTAGATGGCCAAGGATTTTATTTCTGTTTTGTATTTTGTGTTCTGTATACTGTGCCTCAATAAAGCTGGTTGAGGCCAGTTTCAAACTGAAGCCAGTGTTGGAGTGCCATCCGTTTTACCAAAGACGGCGATTCCGTAAGCAAAATACCCCCAGGACGGCCAAGGAGGGCGTCCGGACGAATGTGAGTGTAACAGGGTATATGTAGAATCTGTGGGCAGAAAGTTAAGCGTGGCCAGGGAGTTAACGTTGGCACCATGGCCCTGCATCAACACATGCAGCGTCACCATCCGGTGGCCTGGGAGAAACGTGGTCCATCCTGCCGCAGCAGCAGCAGTGCCAAGTGGCACGCATGCCATTGCAGCCAGTCAAGGCTCCACCACCTCTGCATAAGGGAGCTGTTTCTCTTTGCTACCATCTCCCAGTCCAGACACTCCTGCTCCTCGCTACTCATGGCGCCAGCAGTCGTTCAACGAGACGATTGCAAAGAGACAACAGTATGCGTCCAACCATCCTAAGGTGCAGAAGCTGACCGTGCTCCTGTCCAAGTTGTTGGTACTGCAGTCCCTCCCTTTCCAAATGGTGGACTCCGCACCATTCAGAGAACTAATGGCCGGTACCGAGCCGAGGTAGAGAGTTCCAAGCCGTAATTTATTTTCCAAAAAGGCAGTACCAGCCCTTCACAAATATATAGAACAGAAGGTGGGCCAGTCCTTGAGTTTATTGGTTTGTTCAAAGGTGCACGGCAGTACGGACGTGTGGAGCTGTAAAACTACTGTCAGGGCCAGTATATGTCATTTACGGCCCACTGGGTGAATGTGCTTCCTGCCCAGCCACAATAACAATTTGGACAGGAGACGCCGCTCTCTCCTCCACATTGTCAAACTGTGGCTCCTGCGCCTATGTCCGCCTCCTACTCCACCACCACCACCACCACCATCTCACCCTCAACAAGTACTGCTCCATCATACCACCTGTGTAGGGCACTGCGGTGTCACACAGATCTATACCTGGCTGGCCTCGGCTAACGAAGTCACACAGGGGTGGAACTGCTCCGCGTCATGCAGCAAGAAATCGATGTGTGGCTTTCTCCGCGCCAACTGCAAATCGGAACCATGGTGACGGACAATGGGAGGAACATGGTGCACCGAGGAGGGATGGTCCATGCACCCTGCATGGCGCACATGTTCACTCTGGTTGTGAAAAGGTTCCTGAAGTCTTCCACAGATCTTCAGACGATTCTGATAATGGCCAGGTAACTGTGCCTGCACTTTATCCATTCCTACAAAGCCAGGAACACCCTCCTCGAGTTGCAGCGGCAGAATGGTCTCTCTCAACACACGCTGATATGCGATCTTTCCACCTTTTGGAATTCCAGCCTGCACATGTTGGACCGACTGTATGAACAGAGAAAGGCTATTAATGATTTTTTGATGATCCAGGCGGACAGGAGTACTCCCCTGTGTAACTTTGATGTCAGTCAATGGCAGCTCATGCGTGACACCTGCCGTTTGCTGAGGCCATTTGAAGAGACAATGTTATTTGTCAGTAGCCAGGACTATGGGATGAATAACGTAATTCCACTGCTTCATGTACTTTAACAGATGCTGAAAAATCTGTCTGGGCAGGGGACTGTAAACATGGCGACTACATCTCGCGGCCACATGAGTCCGGCGTGGACTGAACTGGAGGAGGAGGAGGAAATTGGAGCACAAGCATTGTCTGGTGAAATGAGTGGATTTTCTACCCAAATGACAGGAGAGGAGGAGCAGGAGCAGCTGGAGGAGGTAGATGGAGATGAGGAAGACGAGGCAGATGACCCACAAGCACCGTGGCAGTATATAGTGGAGATGGAGGCAGAGAGTCCCTCGGAGTCACTTGTGCAGATGGCCCGCAGCATGCTGATTTGCCTGGCTAGAAATCCTCCGTAGTCAGTTGGCCGCTGCCTATGTGCGACATCGTCCATCCTCTGACAGGTCTGACCGGGGGGTTCCTCAACGCTCACATACCACTGCCGTGGCTGCTGTGGGGGGGTAGGAGCAGTAACAGCTCCATCAGCAGAAACCTAAGTCTGGAGTCGCTGATGAGCAGCTTCCTTCACCCGCCTAGTGAGGTGGGCAGTCCCCAGCAGCAGCAGCAGGACCTGGAGCAGTCCCTGAACCAACAGGTGGTGGCTTACTTGGACAGCACTCTGTCACCCCAGTTAGAAGATCCACTAGACTACTGGGCAGCCAATCTGGATGTGTGGCTGCAACTTGCTGAGTTTGCAGTGGAGAAGCTGTCCTCCCCGGCCAGTAGTGTGGTATCAGAGTGAGTGTTCAGTGCGGCGGGGGCAATCGTTACTCCAAGGAGAACCCGCTTGTCCACTGGAAATGTGGAACGACTGACCTTTGTCAAGATGAATCAGGCGTGGATCGGCCAGGATTTCCACACAGCAATGCCTTAGGCGTCAGATAACATCAGCCATGACGCCTCACCAAAAATTTGAGAAATGAGTCTGGGTTCAAACTACCTCCCTCAGCCACTATTCTGATGCCGCCACCCGCCTGATGCCACACATCTGCTGCCAGTTTCTCCATCCGCCTACCACCATCTTTACCAAGGACTGGTATTGTCACCCACCTCCGCACTCTGTCACTGTGCCACTGTCTGACCTCATGCTGCTGCTGCTGTTGCTGATGCCGTGGCCTCCACACCCTGTCATTGTGCCACTTTCTGACCTCATGCTGCTGCTGCGGTCACCTCCACACCGTGGCATTGTGCCACTGTCTGACCTCATGCTGCTACTATTGCTCCTTCCATGACATCCACACTCTGTCATTGTGCCACTCTGTGGCCTACTCCTGTTTTTTGCCACCTCCAGAATGTCATTGTGCCACTGTCTGACCTCATGCTGCTACTGTGACTGCTGCCGTGACCTACACACTCTGTCATTGTGCCACTGTCTGACCTCATGCTGCTACTGTGACTGCTGCCGTGACCTACACACTCTGTCATTGTGCCACTGTCTGACCTCATGGTGCTGCTGTGGCTGCTGCTGTGACCTCCACACTCGGTCATTGTGCCACTCTGTAGCCTACTCCTGTTGGCGCTGCTTTTGGCTAGACAATCCTGATCCTTCCCATTCCTTCTGACAGGTGAAAAGAAGGGGAAAACTAAACATAGTGACAACATCATAGAGTGGTGAGGGTGGACACAGCATAGGGAAACCACAGGGTGTTCCAGTGAGACAGCGGTCACTTGGCAGCAGCAAAAGTAGGCCACATAGTGGCACAATGAAAAATTCTGGAGGTGGCAGCAACATCAGGAGCTCACAAAGTGGCACAATGACACAGTGTGGAGATGACATCATCAACAGAAGCAGCATGAGGTCAGACAGTGGCACAATGACATAGTGTGGAGGTGGCACCAACAGGAGCAGGCCACAGAGTGGCACAATGACCGAGTGTGGAGGTCACGGCAGCAGCCACAGCATTAGCATGAGGTCAGAGAGTGGCACAATGACATTCTGGAGGTGGCAAAAACAGGAGTAGGCCACAGAGGGGCACAATGACAGAGTGTGGAGGACCTCATGCTGCCGCTGTGGCTGCTGCCGTGACCTCCACACTCTGTCATTGTGCCACTGTTTGAACTCATGATGCTGCTGCTGTTGATGCCGTGACCTCCACACTGTGTCAGTGTGCCACTGTCTGACCTCATGTTGCTGCTGTTGCTCCTGCCGTGACCTCCACACTCTGTCATTAGTTTTCCCCTTCTTTTCACCTGTCAGAAGGAATGGGAAGGATCAGGATTGTCTAGCCAAAAGCAGGAGTGGATACAGAACACAGAAGACATGCAAACATCCCATTTACTGGTCATCTCTGTTTTGGATCAACTCCTGTTTGTTTTTGGCCTTAGCAATACTGAGGGATTATTGACCGATTGAAAGCGGACACTGACGGATGAAAGGAAGGACAAAATTACTGCCGACACCCTCTTCACTCATTCGGGGGGGCCTCTACATGTATAAGCGTTTAACAGAACAGGTTCTCTCATATTCTGTGACGGTTTAAAGCTCTGGCCTCACGGTTTGACCACTGCTGTGACGTCCCCTTACTGTGCTGTGATCTGTGGTGGCTCCAGTAACCTACTACTGTGTTCTTTGACGCTATTGTAGGATCTTAGCCCACTGCTTGTTTTTTTCCAGCTGGCGCTGCCATGACTTTGTCAGGCTGCATTCCCTCTTCAGTTTTTGGTCAGTTTTGCCCCCGTAAGTGCCTAGGGAATTTTAGAGTGAAGCAATTCTAATAGCGGCGGCAGTCATGTGCGTGTCATACTAAAACACAGCAATGTATGAAGACCAAACCCAGCTCCCTCTGCATATTTTAGCGTGGCACAATGTTCTACAGCACCCTACAGGTTCTGTGCAGCCAGGAAATAGCTGTTTTTTAACGCGATTCATCCCAAAGTAATTCGGAACGAAACGGATTTTGTCGGAAAATTCGGCGAAGTCGGCAAACCGAATTTTTTAGAATTTCGCCCATCTCTAGTGATGAGTGCCGGCATGACACTTTCTAATGCGTCAAAGATTTGGGGTGTTCTGGGGGTGTCACACCACATTCATAGAATTAAAAACATTTATGAGTCTTTAACGTCAAATCTAGGTGCAGAACAGTTAGAACAGCTAGACCAGATTACAGGTGGTGCCTGAGCCAGACTTGTGGAATTGGCTCTACACTGCGCCTGTATGTACGACCTGCAGAAGAACAGCCCGACCAGGGTAAAGGTGGTGCCTGAGCCAGACTTGTGTTATTGGCTTTACACTGTGCCTGTATTTATGACCTGCAGAAGAACAGCCAGACCAGGGTAAAGGTGGTGCCTGAGCCAGACTTGTCGTATTGACTCTACACTGTGCCTATATGTATGACCTGCAGAAGAACAGCCAGACCAGGGTAAAGGTGGTGCCTGAGCCAGACTTGCGGTATTGGCTCTACACTGTCCTGTATGTATGACCTGCAGAAGAATAGGTTCATACATTCTGGTACATTCTACACTGCCTTAAAGCAATCTAGAATTGGCCTGTCAGCGCCAACGTTCCTAAATGTTACCCTTACTTTTCTGCAGTGCTCCCTAAGCATCTGACCTTACATTTGGTTACATTGCCAGACCAAGAATGCCACCAAAACGTGTTAACCTGTAAAACATGTCAAAGCCTAACCTCCAAGTTAGGGCTAGTGTCACAATTAGGGTTAAGAATAAGGTTGGAGAAAAATGTGTAAACATTTTGAACCCAAATTTTTTTGCAACTTTGGTTGAACCAGACAGGGACCTGTTAAAACAACACTAGTAGTCACAGTAGTGACCTCTTTCCTTCCTCCAGGACTCACAACAGAGCCTCCAACCAATACTGGTAAGTGCTGTTTTTTTTATTTTTACCAATAACTAAAGGAAAACTATTGCACTCTTCCTACTGTTTCATAGATGTGAAACATACCTCATCTTACAGGAATCATCGATGTGTCTTGCCCCAGTAGTCACCACATGTGGTCCCAACCTTTCCCAGTAGTACACCTCCCTTTTTCACTTGAGTATGCATAGAAAGCCCCCTATAATACTCCCCATACTCCTTTCACAGTCACTCTAGACACACTTCTTCATGGTAATAATTGGAGGGCCTCTTGTCTGCACATTGTAGTCAGGACGTTAGGGTTCCACCAGTAATGACATAACAAAATGGCAGTAACATATTGGCCAGAAAATTGTATGTAATTGTCAAGATACGTCCGCCCGGAGAGAGGTGCTGCTCCTGAGCCAAGAGTGACAGCTCTCCAGCCTCTCCCAACTGAGGGTGTGTCTCTGAGGACCAATCAGGAGGGCCCGGATGCTGCACCAATCGGCGGTGTCCTGGCAGACCTTTTAAACCTCCTCAGTTCCTCCAGGTTTTGCTTGTCAAAGGTGTTCCCTTGCGTTTTCCCTGTTATTCTGTTTTGCTGTTGTCTTCCTGTGCTTCTGACCTCAGCCCGTTTCTTGACCTCGCTTGTTGCCTCTGATTCTGTACTGCGCTCCTTACCGTGTTTGGTCTTACGTTTCTTGGCCTATACGTTCCCGTACCGTTGCCGACTTGGACTGATTGACACTTGGTTTTTCCCTGACGGCCCTGCACTTAGTAGTGTAGGGACTGTCGTCCAGTTGGGGTCTGCCATCTAGGGCAGCACACCTAGTAGGCAGGGACAGTGGGCTGGGTGGCAGTCAGGGCCTACTGCACCTCCTCTGACGTGACAGTAATGTTAAATGCTTGAATGTCAAAAAGACAAAAGTATCATAGGAGTAATACCCTGATTGGTAAACAGAAAAAGATATTTATTATATAGGACATAATTGTCACGTTTCGCAGTAGTGGATCCACTGGACCACCGCAAGCGATGTAGTAGCCACGCCAGGGAGCGGAATCTAAGTAGGTCCCGGTTTTCACCAGAACCCGCTGCAAGTCGTCAGGCAGGCTCGTAGTCGGGGACAGGCAATAAGGTCAGGACAGGTGGCAACGGTTCGTGGTCGAGGGACGGAGGCAAGAAGGTATGGTACATGGTAATCAGAGCGAGAATCAAGGAACGCTTTCTCAGTAGGCAGTAAGGCACTAAAGATCCGGCGGGAGTATCAGGAAGGGGCAGGCTTAAATAGGGGCAGCGACCGGCAATGGGAAATTGCCGGTGCGCTGGCCCTTTAAATTTAACACTGCCGGCGTGTGCGCGCCCTAGGGAGCGGGGCTGCGCACGCCGAGGGACAGAGACTGCAGCAGGAGCACGGCTGGGTAAGTAACTTACGGGACAGGCAGGGGAATGAGCACGCCCGCGACCCGGGACGAGGAGGAGGGGCATCCGTGAAAATAATTTTATAAACTTGCCTGATGAAGGGGCCTCTATGCTTCAAAAGCAAGAAAATATAACATTTCTGGTTAGCTGATAAAGGTATCACTGCTATAATACTTTTCTTTTTTGATACAAAACTATTTAACATCATAGAGATCAGGTATTAATAAAAACTTTAATTCTTTTTACCCATCATGTTATTTCATCTGTTCATTTTGAAACATTTTATGTAAACGATTATTACATAATGTGCATAATATGCATATTCAACTGAAATTCAAAAGATTTCTACTTTTTAATGACCTCTTAGTATATTCTTGTTAATAATTCATCTGGGAATATATTCCCTAGGAGTTTTTTATGTAACTGCATATATATTGGTGCATTTTAGAAAAGAAATAGATGTTTATGATCCTAATTAAGATTTTACAGGTAATATTTTCATGTAGATATTAGATAGATAGATAGATAGATAGATAGATAATACTATGTTTTACAACCTGAAAGTGTTTGCACAGGATAACAACCCTCCCCGTAACAGGGTGCTCTTTTCAGTGAATGCATCATTCTTTTTCAAATCATACCTCTGATCCATAGACCTGAAAAGATCCAGTTTTATTTCATCAGAACATAATACCACAGAACAAAATCTCACAACTCCTCTGGGTTATTTGTATGGTTCAGAGCATTTTGGAACTGACATATCTCCTGCTTTTTGGGTCAGCAAAGGAGTACGCTATGAAGATCTTCAGTGTTGAGTATGTGCCTTACTTTGCAAATGTAAATCTCAGTGCCTGCTGCCACCAAATCTTCCTTCAGGTCTTTTGCAGTCATGCAAGGTTTTTTGACCCTTTGACTCCTCAAAAATCTGGTGGCAGCTGATATTGCTTCCTTATTCTGCCACATCCAGGTTAGTGTAGCCAGTTCTCATTTAACGCTTACCTTGCAAACTATGCTTCTAGGAACATTTAGTGCCTTTGCTATCGTTTTGCATTTTTTTCCTTCTTTGTTCAAGGCAATAATCTCTTCACTCAGATTGTGGGACCACCCTACTGATTTAGCTATATTTCTAAAATGCCATCAATCATCACATACAACAAAGTCCATGTCGCTCCAGGCATTTGATTTTTTTTATCTCTCCAATATAATTAATGAATTTCTTGATTTGTTGCATTCGATGTGCTTGAGTCAACACCTGATTTGGAAGCTTTGCAAACTTGTGCTTCTATGATGGACTCTATTTGGGGATTAAAGGATTCTGAGACTTCAGTAGCCATTAAGGAAAAATTCTAAACTGCAGTTATTGCATGAAGATGAACCAAGTCCATATATGTTGACTCATGAGCGTAAAGTTTTGTTAAAACTTGTGGTAATATCAGCAACCATTGGGCCACTGCACATAACCGGGGTCTCATCCATATGAAGTATCTATAGTAGAATCCCTTACCCTAAAAGTGGCATTTTGTATTGAATTTGGAGAAACCACCGGTTACTGAATATTAGTAATTTTAGCTGGGTTTGAAATGGGTTCTGTTTTTTTACCTTTTTAAAAATAGTTGAAGGTTTAAAATTTTTGCAAATAAACCTAATTTTCAATGGAGGTTGAATGATTCTGATTGAAACTTTATAAGCTTGTGATAACTAAGATATGACTGCAAATTATGACATTGTGTATATACACTTGGGATGGCTGTGATGGGATTTCATGTAATAAGACTGTATACATTCTACTATTCCACATAATGAAATCTTTCGTATTGTGTGTTTGACATAAGTGTAACATGATTATATTCTATTAATCTAATGGTACCATTGAACTAACTTTTTTCTAGTTTTTTTTTTTAATAATTACTTATTAAAATACTAATATTCATACATTGGCTTTTAACAAGTGTAACATGACAGATCATCAGGTTACATTTTTTGTGTAACAAAAACAAAAATATCCTACCATCAGGCTTCATGCACATGATTATATCATGACACCAAATTCTGAGTTGTACAAACCAACCTATTTAATGTGTAGCATTCAAATAATACCTCCTTATAGGGCCTACATGTTCTTCAATAAAGTTTCCACATATGGATGTAGCAGAGTTTAACTTGACCATGATAGCACAGCTTTCTGTGTTAACTGATTTTTAGATCACAAGAAAAGCCATTAAAAAGCAGTGAAAAAGTTGAGATGACATTTTGGGTCACATGTATGAAAACTGTCTAGGTCTAAAATTCACTTTGCTGTCCATAGCAACCAATCAGAGCGCCCCTTTCTTTTCATATAGTGCTCTGGGAAAAGGAGAGAGGCGCTCTGATTAGTTGCGATGGGCTCTAATTGGTTGCAATGGGCAACAAAGTGAATTTTAGACTTAGCCAGTTTTCATACATGTGGCCCTTTGTGTTGTGACAATATGGTGTGTTATCTGTCAAGTTTAGTTCTGCTAAATTGGTAATATTGCCTTTCAATACCCAAATAATACCACCATGTGTGCTTAAATATTGGGTAGTTTTAATATAATCCTGGTGTCCTTTCCTTGGGTGCCCCCTAGTAAGTAGGGTACTCCTGGCCATTGCACATTTACCACTCCTAAAACAAGGTTTGATTTGAGACACTTTATGGTGGCACAAGGATTCCCTTAGGCACTACACAAAACAAAAACAAAAATATATATATATATATTGTAAGAGACCAAGGGGTAAAGTGGTTGATGGAAGGTATGTATCACCGAGGTGGCTGGCCTCGGTGATATAAAAAAACCCTTTAGTTGTTGTCAGCGATGTTATGTTGCTGACCATTTGTTTTTATGGTAGTTCGGGTCGGGGCTTTTTATGGAGCGGCCGGAGAGTTGGGTGGGAAGGTCACTCCATACACCAGCCCAGGCCTTACCAGGCATATATAAGGCAGCTGACACAGCTCAGGGAGGAACAGTCTGAGGAAAGCTGGAGGCTTCCTGTGAGCTGTGGAGACATCAAGCTGCCAAGGTGTTGCTGTGGAATTTGTGCCACTGACCTGGTGAGGCTGTTCCTTTATTTACAAATTTCTTGTTCTTGAGGAAAGGACTGCATCTGAACTGTGGTTGTCATAAGCTGAAGAAAGCCTGATTTTGTTTTTGTTGTTATTTGGCGTCCAGGAGACAATAAACTTTCGTTCATCTTTGCACCTTACCACCTGTGTCTGCACGTACCGTGACTGCCACTGAGCTAAAACCCCCACAATTGATGCTTCGGATGCGGGCAGTACTCCCAAGTGCACAGGTGATTACAAGTTGGTGCTTAAGACTGTATGTCCTGGGTGAAAGCCATAGCCCGCTCTGAAGGCATGGAGGAGCTCATTAAGCACTTGGTGCAGAGCAGCGCTCAGCAACAGCAGGCTTTTCAGGAGACAAACAGGGCTCAACAGGAGACTAACAAGCTCCTGGTTCAGCAGATGGCTCTCCTGACGGACGCCATTAGAGCCAGGGAATCTGCGCCTTCCCCAAGCGAGATGACAGTAACAAGGCAAGGAGGACTGTAAGAGAAGCCCTACAAAAATGACCCGGATGATGATGTGGGGCATTCCTGTCCGTGTTTGAGAGGGTAGCAGACAGGGAGAAACTGCCCCCAGAACAGTGGGCTGAGGTCCTCGCCCCGTATCTCACTGGTGAACCCCAGAAAGCCTACTATGACCTACCTCCCCAGGATGCTAAGGAGTATGGGAAACTCAAAGCTGAGATACTGGCCCGTCTGGGAGTCACATTGGCCATCCGGGCACAAAGGGTACACCACTGGGCATTTAGCAGGGACAAGCCTCCGGGGCCCCCAAAATGTTTGACCTATTCCACCTGGCCCAAAAAAGTGGCTACAACCAGACCCCTGTCCCGCCCAGATGGTTGAAGGGTGTGGTTTAATGGACGCTTTGTCCATGCCTCTTGAGCCCGCCCCAGTGCGGGGTTGCCCAAGGGGACCCCCAATGAGATGAGTGGTGAGCCTTGAGAACGGTTGGGCTGTCGAGCACCCCGGGGGCAGTCGGGGGGTTTTTGAAGTCTCCCTATTGGGGTTTCCAAAATGGGCTGGGAACTCAACGGAGGTCGCCAAGCCTTCCAGGGATCGGCATCTAGGACCCCGGAGGGACCATGACTTGCCCGGGAAACCGGCCGCCCTGTTTTCGGGCGGAGGGGCCGGGTCCAGGACATAAGGCACACGTCCCACTGTTCCGAGTCCATGGACTGCTCCTTTGGGAGGCGCTGCTTTGTTTCCCCACCCTGTGTGCGGGCCCGTCCCTCATCTAGGCGAAGGGCCGCAGGGTCTGCCGGTGAGGGTAATGGAGTCCTGGTGACTGGACTTTTGGATTCGGGAAAGCCTGGCCACCCTAGGGGATGCTACTCTCCCCCATGAACTGGTCCCGGGGGGAACGGGTGGGGGTGTTCGTATCATGGGGGATACAAAAAGCGTGTCCCTGGGGTTCGGGTGGTGGAGGATTCTGCTTTGCATCATCATTGGGCGTGATTTCCTCTTTTCGGGGATTTAGGGGGAAAATTTGCCCCTTTTATCGACTGAAGAAAAAATGGGGCTGGAGTAATGTCGGCCCCAGGTCGTGGGAATGAGTTTCCATTTGTGTATGGCTGGGGAAAGGAAGGGAAATACCTCGAGATGATTGCCCTGATTTGGGGAGTTCCGGAGAATTTCGGGAGGGCCCCCAAACTCCGGATTTGACTTTAAAAGGGTGCCCTGGATCAGGTGCGGGGGGTTTAAATGGGGTTCCCAAGGGCCCCAGGGGCTGATCCCCGGTTCCCCATTTTGAGTAAACAATGGTATTGTACGGTGCTAAAGTGAGGACGAAGTGGGTAGAGAATTACTTGTCCCGGCCTTTATCGTGCTGGTCCCGGAATTGGGGCCTTTCATTGTTGGGGGGTCCCCTGGGGGCGAAAAAACCAAGAGAGGGTCCTGCACGGTTCTATGGCCCGGGTGCTTAAAAAAAAATTCGGGAAAATACTGTCGTCTTCCCCGTTTCCCAATTTAAAACCTTCCCGGCGCCCACTTCGGAGTCCACTAGCCCCCCCGCCTTTATGAGTTCCCATTCCAAAAGATCGCATGGACATGGTAGGGCCTTGGTAAAGTCCCCCAGAGGATATCAGTTTATTATGGGGGTGGATTTGCTCCCCCGGTCCCCTGAGGCAGTCCCTCTACGGAACCCTCTGCTAAGAGCGTGCCCGCGAGTTTTTTCAGATTTCTCGCGAACGGGACTCCCCGGGAAATCCGACGACCGGGGACCCCATTTATGTCAAAGGTATGAGGAAGTGTGAAAAATCCTAAAAATCATCCAGTTAAAAACCTCAGTAACCCCACAGCGATGGTTGTGGAGGGGTTTAACAAAACCCCTTAAAATAAATTTTAAAAAAAAGGTATAGCAAAAGGAGGGCAGAGATTGGGACGTACCCCCATTTTGGTTTAGTCAGAGAGGTTCCCAAGCTTCCACGGGGTTTTCGCCCTTTGAATTGTTTATGGCCGGCCCCCTAGAGGGTTGCTTGATGTGGAAAAAGAGCGGGGGAGGTAAAGCTACTCATTTAAAAAAATGAATTAGATGTCATGCAAATGAGGAGAGGATCTCCAAGGTTATGCCCTTTTTAAGGGGAAAACATTTGCTAAAGGGCCCAGGAGACTCAGGCTGGTGTACAACCAATCAGCCCGACTTAGACAATTTAAACCCAGGGCCGTGAAATCTTTTACTTGTGCCCCCCCGTAGAGGTAATTTTCCTGGTAATGGAGGGGGCCCATATGAGGGGGTGGAAAAAGGTAGGCGGGTAAACTCAAAATCCACACCCAAGGGAAAAAAGGAAACCTTTCCAAATCTTATGTTAATTTAATAAACCCTTTGGGAAAAGAAAGGCCCCCCGGAAACCCCTTGAGGTGGCCCAGCGGAGGTCAGTATTAGGTGTTAAAAATTGAGGAGGCTTTTCCCCTTTCCCCAGAAAAAATGTGTGGGGGAGGTTACTACAGCAGAATCGTGATATTTTCTCCGACCCCCCCCCGGTCTCACCCAGGTCATTGAACATGAGATCCTCACAGAACCTCTGTTCGGGTAAACAAAACCCTCCCGAGTTCCGGAGGCCCGTAGGGAGGAAATTTTTCTGTAGGAAAAAAGAATGCAAAAAGTTTTGGGAGTAATTGAGGAGAAAAAGAGTGGGTGGTCCCCCTATAGCCCTGGTCCCAAAACCGTTGGCGAGTGGCGGTTTGCAGACTATAGGAAATTGAATGAAGTGTCCAAAAAAGGGATGTCTACCCGATGCCCAGGGTGGAGAAATCATTTAGAGGTAGGACCTGCTCGGTATATTTCCACCCCTTTGGGCTAACGAAGGGCTCTGGCAGTTCCCTTTCCAAAGAGTTGAGAGAAAAACGGCCTTCTCCCCCCAGAGGTTGTTACCAAAATTGTTAGGTGCCTTTTGGGGTTGAGGGAGCCCCGGCGACCCTTCCAGAGGGGAATGGACAGAGTCTTGGCCTCCACAAAGAATTGCGCCCATTTTGATGATATCTCATTTTTTTTGCGGGATTTTGGGAAAGCCACCCGGGCAAGCCCGGCAGTTCTAGGGGATTAAGGAAAGTGGTTTCAACGTGAACCCAAAAAATGGCCAGGCCATGGAAAGCGAGATATCTGGGGAAAAATTGTGGGGAAAGGGGGGGATCAAGCCCCGGTAAAACAAGGTGGAGGCGGTGCGAATTGGCCCCGGCCACTTACAAAAAAAAAAGGTTAGAGCCCTTTTTGGGGATCATAGGATACTACCCTGAGATTTATTCCCAATTTCGCCCACAGAGCAGCCCCTTTAACAGACCCTTAAAAAGGGGCAAAGTCTGTCATGGCTAAGTGGTCTCCGAGGCGGAAAGGGCCTTCCAAGAGCTGAAAAAAAGGCTCTGTGTAAGCAGCCAGTGTTGTGGCCCCGATTTTGATAAAGAATTTATAGTGCGCAATGCGTAAAATGGGGTCTGGGCGCTGTTTATCCCCGGGAAATTAACGGTGAAGGCACCCTGTTTATGTTCCTCAGTAGGAAGCTGTCGGCATGTAGAAAAAACTATGCCATAGTAGAGAAAGGAGGGTTTTTCCCCATCAAGGGGCTTGGATCTCTAAGATATTACCTTCTGGGAAGAAGATTTAGGTTAATATCTGACCTCCCCGTTAAAATGGGGAGGGAGGAAAGGGAACAAGCCCGGGTCACGCGGTGGTTTTTGGCACTCCCGATTTGTTTCCCTGTGGAGCCAAAGGCCAGGGAAGCTACATGGGAAAGGGACTCATTTTCAAGGGTCCATTGCTTTGGGGGACAGACGGGGCCCAGCCCCCCAGCTTGGGGGAGAGGGGGGGGGTTTTAAGAGACCAAGGGGTAAAAGTGGTTGATGGAAGGGGTATCACCCAGGTGGCTGGCCGGTGATTAAAAAACCTTTTGTTGTTTCAGGATGTTATGTTGCTGACCATTTGTTTTATGGTAGTTCGGGGCCAGGTTTTTTTTTTTGGAGCGGCGGAGAGTTGGGTGGAAGGTGCTCCCTACTCCAGCCCCGGCCTTACCAGGGTATATAAGGCAGCTGACACAGTCAGGGGGAACAGTCTGGGGAAAGCTGGAGGCTTCCCGTGAGTGTGGGACTCAAGCTGCCAAGGTGTTGCTGTGGAAGTGTGCCACAAAACCTGGTGGGCGTTCCTTTATTTACAAATTTTTTTGTTGTTCCTGGGAAAGGCTGCATCTGAAAATGTGGTTGTCATAAGTAGGGAAAACCCCGATTTTGTTTTTTTTTATTTGGCTAGGGACAATAAATTTGTTCTCTTTCCCCTTTAATGTGGTTGCACGTAGGACTGCCACTTACAAAACCCCCAAATTTAAAATTTATACTTTTTTCAAGTTAACGTTCTTTGGGTTAGGGCCCTACCCAAAAGTGAAAAAGGGTTCCCCAGTTAAAATTTTTTTACAATGCTTATTTCCTTTTTCAGTACTTTTGGGCCCCCCCCGCCTTTTAAGGGTGGCCTCTCACCCCCCATTTTCTTGTTTCCCCTTAAAAAAAAAGATAACCTCCCCCATATTTTTTTCCTTTTTTGTTACCCCCTTTTTCACTTTTTTCTTTTAAAAATTTTGGGGTTAAAAAAATCAATAAAAGGGGAAACACGGGGAAGTTTTACTAAAAAAATTATGACTAAATTTTCCCAAAAAAAATTGTTAAAAAAAAGGGGGGGGGGGGGAAAATTTATTGGTGGCTTTTTCTAAAACCCCCTTTA
>JAODAL010067711.1:0-17161 GCA_025379985.1 Phyllomedusa bahiana | reverse complement strand
TTTTAAAAGCCAAAGACTTTAAAGGGGGAAACTTGTAATATTTCTCCCGCAGCAGCTAAACATTGATTCCCAGAAAGTGGCGTTCGACACAGATCCCCAAAGGGTGAGGGTTCAAGGGAATTCTATACCTGCAGGTAGGAGGAAAAAAGGGGGGGTGGGGAACAACATTAATCGATTTGTAAAGGGTTTTGGGAGGATTGGGTGGATTCAGGGGGTCTGTTTCGTTTAAGAGGGTGGATGGGTTCACGCCTAGGTTCCCGGGGATTTTAGGGCTATGCCCTGGCCTAGCCTCCTGATAGAAACGGGGGGTCTTTTTGGGATTGAATATGCTACCTCACTAACGGCGGATTGATGTCCCCTGTCTTCCCCCGGGGTAAAACCCATTAAAAAAGATGCATTGACAATCTGATTCCCTTAATACCTTTTGTTGATTATTTTCTTTTTTTTGTTGTCACTTTTTTATTTATAAAGCAGAGATATAAAACAGTATATACCATCAATACCCCATCGGCATGCTTGGTTTTTTCTCAGGACAACGATTCCTTTTTATTCCTGAGTAGCTACTGCGATTCCTGATGGACATTTCAATGTATTTTTAACCCCTCAAGCCTGTTTTACATATGATGTCTTCTGATTGCTGATATACCTTATTTTTTCTAAGAATGTATACTTTAACTGGCATATTACTGTTGTTACTTTTGTGCATTGTTTAATAAAGCTTTTTTGGAAAAAAAATAATAAAATAAAAGTAGAAAACACAAAAATTCATAACACACTACAGCAATAATGTTTGTATATACATTATAGCTCATAGTGCCTAACTAGTAAAAGAAAACACCTGGACAAGCACTGAAAATCATCTGTTGAGTGCACAAATTGGGTACAGGGTGCCCTTAATGAGTATAGGGATGGGTCCCAGACCGGATTGCCCACTCAATCCCATCATTATTACCAAACATGTTTTGAAAAATTGGCAATACAAGAGATGGTGATTATTGTAGCTTTAACATTAAATTTAATTGTTCCATCCGTGTAACAGAAGAACAGTGACAGCTGTGTCAGTGAGCAATAGTCCCATACAGCAACATTTTGTCCTTGACTGTTTCATATTGGATGATATTGCTTGGAATGATGACTTCTTTCCCTTTCCCTGCCCTCTTTTTTTTCCCAAAAATATGCCCTACACAGTGTATGTATTTTTCAAAAAATTTTAGAAACATTTTTTAAAATTTCCCCAACATTTGCAAATAAAATTATGATACTTGCATCATCGCATACCCCCAAATTTTCAAATGAACGTGTAGTTAGAGATAGCAGCCAGACAGGCTGAAAAATTACATGAGTTAACCTACCAGTTTATGTGATATTGAAAGCTCCGGTTTTGCCTGCTGTTTTTGTATCTCTGGTTTGAACTGTACCTGTATCTCAGGATGTTCATGAATTTGTGTCAGCCTGTGAGGTATGTGCCAAGACGAAGGTGCCTAGGAAGTTACCCAAGGGTCTTCTCCATCTACTATCTCTTCCCAAAAAAAACATGGACCCATCTTTCTATGGACTTCATAACTGATTTTCCAGGGTTTAAGGTGATTTGGGTAAATTTTTATTAGATTCTCCCAAGTGGCTATTTTGTGCCTATCTAAAAGTTACCTTGTGCTAAGGTTTTGGCTTCTCTGCTTATTAATTATGTGCTTAAACTTTACAGCACTCCTGAGAACATTGTGTCTGGTCGAGGAGTCCAGTTCGTATGTACGTTTTGGAAGTAATTCTGATTGGGCATCTCTCTGTCATTTTCCTCCGCATTCCATCCGGAGACTAATGGACAGACAGAAAGGGTAAATCAAACTCTGGAACAGTTCTTAAGGTGTTATGCTTCTGATACCCAAGAGAAATGGAACAGTTTTTTTTTACCCTTTTGCAGAATTTGAATTTAAACCCTGAGTGAGTTCATCCACAAAAATGTTGCTGTTCTTCTGCAACTGTGTTTTTAATCCACATTTCTCTTCTTGTCATGTCCAAGAGTCCGCCAACCCCACCACCGAACTTACTTACAAGCGACTGGGCCAGGCTCTTCAGAACCTGGTCAAAGCTCAAGATAACCAAAAGTGTTACGCCAAGGAAAGACGTTCTGTAGATTCTGATTATGTCGTGGGTGATCAGGTTTGAATATCTACAAAGAACCTGCACCTCAAAGAAATTTGTTCTGCGTTTCATTGGTCCATACTGTATTATTTAAGTTATTAATCCAGTCTTTTTCAGGCTACAATTACCCAACACTTTTCATATACATAATATTAGAATTTGAGTTGGAAAGAATTCTGGATTCATGTCTGGTGCAGAATTCTGTCCAGTATTTCATTCATTGGAAGGGCTATGGTGCTGTGGAGCAGACATGGGTCTCTGGTAAGGACCTCCATTCATCGCGCTTCATCAAGCTATAAAATTGCCAGAACCCAAGCCGTGTGTGTTCATTGAGGGTCTGGTGGACTCTCCTAAAACAGGTGGTACTGTAATGACTGTGCCTGTTCAGGCCGCAGTGTAGTCCTCTGCTTGTAAAATATGGCAGAGACTGGGCTTTTGACCATGATTCTGTGTCTGAATTGTATGTTTTCTTTGTACTAGTCTGAACTTTGTCTGATTCCAGTTCTTGTTGTGTAGTGATTGACAGGTTCTCCACCACCGTCTGGTTATTTCTGCTAGCCCTATTGCAGGGCTGCATATAGTTTAGACTGAGTACTGATAGACAGTTGCCTTCGCCACTCATCTTCCTTCCATGCCAGCTGGTGTTCTGTGTAATCTGGATGTAGCAGAGCCGGTCCAATCACACTAGTTCAATCCTCTTCCCATCAGTTTAGCAGGTCTTATAGCTGTAGATGGCAAACACTGTTGCCACCTGAGCACCAAATTGCCTAAAGGGATAAGACCCTTATGGCAAGAAAAATCCTGCCAAAATCTCCTATACTCTATGGTAGAATGTACCTGGATGCTTATATTCCCATTGAGATCCCTTAGTTCCATCTTTTATTATTTAGTTAAACAATTTTGAGTTAATAATATGTTAATTTTATATATCTTTTAATTAACTGTAAAACTAAAAGTATCCTCCAGTAATGTACTGTATTACCCATATCTATTTGGCACATGTTTTTCCACAGTTGCAGGCTGCATGGTATAGATCAGGCACTTAGGAAAATAAAGGATCGACAGTTTTGTTATTTCAGGGCCACTACTTATTAAGGTAAATTTGGAAAAATCTCAGCTATATTATATCCCGTAGGGATTGGCTTCAGCGTTCCCTTTCAGTCAAATATGTCTAAATCATAGCATTTCTCAAGAAGTTCTCATTAAAGCTTCTTGTAAGAACAAGACCAATTCTTTAAAGAAAATGTATGACCTCATTTTTTTAATAGTTGCAACTATATACAAAAACATATTTGGGAACATGTATGAAACTGCCTGATAGAACCAACGGACCTTGCCCATGCTTTCCCCATATGTGTGGCCATGCACTCTGATATTTGAGGAGTCACATTTTATATACAGTGAGGAAAATAAGTATTTGATTGCGATATTGCAAGTTTCCCCCCTACAAAGAATGGAGAGGTCTGTAATATTTATCATAGGTACACTTTAACTGTGAGACACAGAATCTGAAAAAACCCTAGAAAATCACATTGTATGATTTTTAAATAATCAATTTGCATTTTATTGCATGAAATAAGTATTTGACACAATAGAAAAACAGAACTTAATATTATAATATAGGACCCCTAGAAGATAGGTAGGTAGATCAAGTTCCTCCAGTAGATAGGTACAGTTCCCCTAGTGGGTAGGTATAGTCCCCCAGTAGGTAAGTAAGTAGATAGGGGCCCCCAATAGGAAGTTAGATAGGGGCCCCTAGTAAGTAGATATATAGGGGTCCCCAGAAGGTAGGTAGGTAGAATCCCCCCAGTAGGTAGGTAGTTAGATAGGGAGCCCAATAGGTAGGTAAGTAGATTGGGACCCCCAGTAACTTGGTAGATAGATAGGGGCCCCCAGCAGGTAGGTAAGTAGATAGGGGCCCCCCTGTAGGTAGTTAGATGGTGGCCCCCAGTAGGTAGGTAGGTAAGTACAGTCCCCCGAGTAGGTAGGTATGAGTCCCCAGTAAATAGGTAGATAGCTAGGGGTAGAGGTATAAAGGGGCCCCTGGTGCATAGGAAGACAGGGGGCCCCAGTAGGTAGGTAGGTAGATAGATAGGGGTCTCCAGTTGGTAGGTACTCACCTCTCCATGCTCCCACGGTGAGTCCTACACTTCACTTCATCACATCGCCTATGCAATGACATACCATTCCTGTGAAGCTCGGCGGTGGTAGCTGTTTTACAGTGTGGCCCCGTGCGGCATTACCAAATATACTGCCCAAACGGTGGCGCCCTGTCATTGAGATATGTAGATATAATCCCAATGTGTTATACATATTAGCGTCTATAGCACGTATCAAAAACATATTATCACACCTCTGCCTTTTTACAGGTAATTGAGGCTTCGGTTAGCTAGGGGAATGTTAGATACACTGGACCCTTGTCAAATGCGAGATAGGAATGTCAGGACAGGTAATTAATATTTCTATTAATGATTGATAACAATCAGGCTAGACATGACTTCTAGACCTGCAGGGGTGTGATAATATGTTCCTGACTAGTGTTGAGCGATTTTTATCGACAAAGTTGAAATCGGCAAGGTTTTTATGGTGATCGAAATTTTCCCGATTTATGCGATAATTAAAGGGTTAAAAAACTGTGCATCATCTTTTAAGATCGCGCCTTTTTCGGCGTTTCCCTGAAATTTTTGGCGGCCAGCAAATTAGATTACAAAAAAAAAGGCAGGGTGAAAAAGTGGGGGGGTGGGACGTCAATGACGGGGAGGGTGTATGGTTGCGATTGGCTGGAAAAATCACATGACCTGTTTTACATAAAACCCAGCTTTTCCTTTTTCAGCCTAGTGTCTTTCAGCTTTCTAAAGGGGAAAAGGGGAAAACCTTTTGTTTGCCTGTTGGGGCCAAAAACAGCCCCAGCGAAATTAGTCTATTTTGCACGAGAAACCCCCTACTATTACTGTTTTTTTTCCAATTTAGTTCCATTAGGGTTTTGAACATTTTATGTGGGTTAGCTAGAGAATTTAAAGCAGCTTTCTCCCGCTGAAAAATTAAACCCGGCGGGGGGAGCGGGGGGGGGGGGGGGCCCCCCCCGGGCGAACACAGACAAGCTCAAAATTTTTAAAAGAACACGGGATAAATTTCACCAAAAACTTAGTGGAAGACATTTTTGTGGAATATCTTTTTTTAAATTAAAACATTTTCAAATTGAAATATTTCCTGGATTTTTTGGGCACCCCGGGAACTTATTTTGGGATAAAAAATCATTTCTAGAAAACGCGGGGTCTCTTTTTTAAAGGCTGAAAAACCCTCCACTTTTATTTTTCATTTTTCCTTTCAGATGGGTGTTTTTTTTTAAACCCCTTACACCTGTAAATTTTGATATATCACCTTGCATTTTAAATTACAAACAGCAATTTGTAGTCAGCACAGGTTTTTTTGTTCCCAAAAAAATAGGGTGAAATCATAGGGAAAAACTCCCCCTTTTAGGTTTTTTTTTGACTTTTTTGCGCACTCAGCACTTTTCATTGACAAAAAAGCATCTACGTAAATCTTATAAAACAGAAATTCCCTATATTCACCACGGGGAAATTTTGGAAAGGTGAAAAAAATTTCCGTTTATTTTTATAAAAAACATAACATTGGGAGTTTTTTGATTTTTGCGCACCCAGCACTGTTCATTGACGCGGGCATCTAGAAAAATTTTAAAACACAATTCAAATATTCACCACGGGTGAATTGAAAGGTGCAAAAAAATACAGTTTATTATATAAAAACCCTAACAGTTACGTTTTTTTTTGATTTTTGTGACCCAGCACTGTTCATTGACGCAGCATCTACGAAAATTCTTAAAAACAGCAAATTCTATTTTTCCCCACGGTGTTTTGAAAGGTGCAAAAAAAAACATTTTAAATTAATATAAAACATAAAGTTACGTTTTTTTTTTAACTTTTGGGGCCCCTCAGCACGGTTCTTTGACCCCAAGGAACTTAGGGTAAAATCTTAAAACAGAAATTTCTTATTTAAACCACAGGTAAATTTTAAAAGGGTTTTGCAAAAAATACGTTTTATTTTCAAAACTTTTAAAAACATTTACTTGTTTTTTGACTTTTGCGAAACCCCACCCATTTTCCAATTGACGCAAATCTACGTAAATTTTAAAAAACAGCAATTCTTTTTCCCCAACAGGGAAATTTGGGAAAGGTGAAAAAAAAACCCTTTTAAAAATACCAAAAGAAAAACAAATAGTTTTTTTTTTGGGACTTTTGCCCGCCCAAAAGATTTTTTTTGATAGCCCCCCCTTTTGGCATTAAAATTTTTAAACCAGAAATTTTTTGTTTTGATTAGAGGGTTTAGAAAATTGGGTTTTGATTTCCCGTCTTTTTAAAAGGGGTTTTCCAAAACTATTCCAAAATTCTCAAAATTTTTTATATTTCAAAACATGGACCCAAAATTGGGGTTGGAAAGGGGAGCAAAGAGGGGGGTAGCCGGGGGAGGTTGAGGTACAAAGAAAAGGGGGCCCCCTTTTCCCAGTGCGGGGCGACAACCGCGGGCCAGGGTTCGTCAGTTGCGGGGCCCCGGTAAAGGCCCTGTCATCGCGGTGGGGGCCCTTTGTGAATCTAAGAAAACCAAACCTCTTTTAAAACGGGCCCTTCATGGTTTTTGCAACCTGCATCTACCCCGTCTTACCCCTCGTCCTCCAAGTCAGGCCCAAAATGTCTTCATCAGAAACTTTCACATCCGTCCAACATAAAAAAAGGGGGCCCAAAGGGGAAAAAAAACAACCCCGTGTTTTTAACCCACCACTGTGGAAAAAAATTCCATTGTCTAAAGACCTTTTTTGATGAAAAAAATCTTTTGGGGGCCCCAAGAAGGCATTTTTAAAAAGATAAAAGAGGATATTTAGCCCTGCTTAAACCCCCATTTTATAAACCCATCAGAGGGGTGAAGGAAATGGGCCCAATTGGGCGAAAACCCCGGAGGGGGCCCCGGCAAGGGCCTTCCCAGTCCCCCTTGCTTGTAGCCCCAGTTTCCCTGGAGGGCAAAAAGGGTCAGGGAAACCAAGTCACCTGTGTTGATAGATGATAAAGGACGACATTGCGGATCCATCCTGGTTTACCGCAGAATTTGCTTGCAAAGCCCCTTCATCATTTAAAAAGGAGGAAGAGATGGGGTAGTGCAAAAAAGGGGTCCCCCCACAAAAGGGAGAGGGGCGGTCGCAGAATTCCCCCTTGATATGTTTTCCGGGCCAAGCCACGGCAGGAAAACCCCCCCCTCCCCCCCCCGCTTATGGGCCGTAAAAAAGGTCCAGGACCTCTCAAGTCCGGCCTTTTTTGAGAAAGCCTCTGATTCACCCAGGGGAGGGTCATTTTGCCCCTTTGCCGTAAAGCTAAGTAGAGGCAAAAACCCTTAAGTGGTTAACCACCACCAAAAAATTTTCAAATCACATGAAACGAAAAAGATTTGAAATGGGGGGAAACATTTGGGGCCAAAAAAGGCCGGGGGAACCGACGCCGACCTCCAACCACTGTCAAAACCCTTTTTCCCCCTCCCGCCCCCCTCCTCCCCGCCACCACCAGCATTCCCCCAGCTGCCCTTGTCTCTCAAGCCCTTGATCGGGGAAATCAGCCCCCGGTTTTCGCCTCCACCGCCCGGCCCGAGTACCCCACCCCACCAGAGCCCCCATCCTACTCCCTTTCCCCTTCCGCCATTTTTGATAAACCTGAAACGCCGTTCAGGGGGGGGCCCAGTCTAGCACCACCCTTTTGTTTTCCCGGGTTTGGGAGAGAAGAAACATTTTAAACCCCAAACCACCCCCAAACCCCAAAAGCCTTGAACGTCGGCTTCCCGGTTTTTGGCCCTTTGGGAAATGTTGCCTTTCCGCTGGTGGACAAAAGATGGGCCCGCCACGTCATGGCCCCCCTTTTCCCCCCAAAAAAACCGATGCCGAGAGATTTCTTTGCCAGAAAAAGCCGCCCCTCCCTGGCCAGCCACGGGGTCATCTAAAATTTAAAGGCGTTGTCTGAATCTGTGCCCGGGAAAAAGTCCATCTCCCCACCGACACATGGACTAGAAAAGGCAGGCCAAGGGCCCGCTATATCCCTGTGAAAACCCCTCACGGGGGTGAGTGGGGGGGAATGCCCTCTGGGGGTGAGGGGGGGGCTCTAAGGCTCGGCGCAGGCTTTTAAAAACCCGAAAGGGAGGGGTGCGGGGCTTTTTCCCCCCAAGGCCCCTTCTGGTGGAACCCACGTGCCCAGAGCACCACCCGGGGTTGAAATTAATCTCCCTTTGGAGACCGTCCACAAAAAAGGTCAGGAGTGGGGACGGCTCAAAGGGCAAGGGAAAAAGAGCCCCTGCGGGGGTTTCCAATAAAAACCTTGTCCCAAAGGCAAGGTGGTGTGCGATAAGGGGCAAAACCTTCGGGCCCCCCTTTAAAGGATGGGGTAGGCTGGACCCAACCCCCCTTGCCGGGACAGGGTCTTTGAACCTTGTCGTCCAAAAATTTTCTAAAGAGTTTCCCCGGGCGGACTCCTGCGAAAAAAGGGCTCGAGGTCTGGGGGTTCGCACTTCCCCCGTTCGAAACCCTTCTTCTTTCCCGCTGGCTGCTTTTGCAGCGTCAGTGGGACCCCCCGCAACCGTCTATTTTTTGACGGGGGCAACACGCGGGAATTTCCCATTTTTCCACATGCCCCAGCGATTGTGCACAGGCAATCCCCATTACGCAGTACGAATGACAATGGCCTGAAAACAGCTTTAGGCCCTGGGGGTTTTTGAACCCCCGAAGGGGAGGCAGGGGGGAAAGAGTTTCCGCCCCATCCTTGCCATTTTAAAAGAAGCCCCCCAAAAGGGTTTCAGTGCGGACAATCCCCCTTTGTCAGCTTGAGCATTTTTGGTGATTTTAAAGTTTGGAACGATCTTTTGGAAACACTCTGAAAAACAGGTCCGCCCAGCACGGGGGGAGGAGAGGGAAACACGATGGGGACAGGAGCCTTTCTCTCCGTAAAATCCACAAGGCCCGACGGGTTTCAAAAAATTTCTTCGGTTTCATTGGGGCAGGGGTTTTCGGGGTCCAGAGCTAGGGGAAAGGGTGGCGCATCAGCTCTCGGGTGCTTTCATCCCCCAGGAAAAATTCAGGGCTGTGGGGGAAGCTTTTGCCGGGGCAGCGGAGGGGGAGGAGGAGGGGGAGGTTTCCTAGACCCCGGGATTTCCCGACGTCCCCCCTTTGGGAAAGGGGTTTGGGCGCAATTTTGGGAGGCGGAAGGAAGATGAGGAAAAATCAGTTTGCTAGTGCCCCTCGCCCCAGAGGCGGGGAAATTTTCAAGGCTCCATCTCTCCCCAGGGAGGGGACCCCTTTAAAGTTCCTTGGATGTAATTTTCCCCCCCTTCCAAAACAACCCAAAGGGGGGGGGGGGGCCCAATAAAAAGAACAACAGTTACTGGGTGGCCCCCCCCTCCGGATCCCCGGTACAAAAAAAAAAAATCAGCACTTTCCTCCACCCCCCCAAATAGAGAGTAAAATGCGGGAAAATTTGGAGCCCTTTGCGTTTGATCAACGGGAAACTTCTTTTTTCGTCTGTTTAAACGTTCCCCAAAGGGCCCAAGGGGGGAAAAACATCGCGCGTACAGCAGTGGGAAGTGCCAAGTGGGCCGTAGGGGCGCGGGAAGGAAAAGGTGCAGAAGCCTAAGGGGTTTGACCTCGGGGAAATCTTTTTTTACCCCCCTCCCCAACGAATGAAATGCAGGGCACACACCCCAACAAACGGGAAAATCAGTTAAGATCATGGTGACGACTATTTGCGTCTAACCCGATGTTTTTGCAGGGTTTCCGGCCCCAATAGACTTTGGGTATCCAAAATGGACGAATGGCCCGAGCGGGTCCCACGCCATAGAGGTTTTTGCCCCTGCCCAGCAGCCAGCGCCCAATATCTGAGGGGACCTTCACACAGCTGGAGGGTCATTACGGGACAAACGCACCCGGGTTTTCCACGAAAAAGTGGATCGTTTGCCCTTTTCACCCAAGAGAATAAAGGCAGGGATCTTTAAATGTTTTGTGGCCCCCAATTCCAGGCCCAAACCGTTTTAGTTGCCGGTTTAAATTCAAAATTCCTTTTTCAAACGAAATGGCCCTTTAAAAAAATTTTTTTTTTAAAAATGATCATTTTTTATGAATTTTTTATTCTCTTTCCCCCCAAAACAGTTCTTTTTGGTTTTTTTTGCTTTTGAGGAGACTTTTTAAAAGACAGAAAGGGTTTTCATAAACAAAACCGAAATTCCTTTTACTCACTTTATCTAAAAAAGTTTTCGCATTGTCAAGGGTTTTTTGGGGTCATTTTTGCTGGGGATACGCAATTTTCATGGTCCTTTGGAACAGAAATGTGGTTCTAAGTGGCATTTCTCCCCACAATTTTTAAAAGTGGCTTTAGAAATCATATTTATAAATTTTTTTGGGGGCTTTTAGCTGTGAGAAAACGGAATAATCATGGGGCCTTTTTTAACAGAAATGGGCTTCTAAGTGGCATTTCCCCTCACAATTTTTTTAACAGTGGCTGAGAAGTCTTTTTTTTTTTTTTTTGGGTCATGCTTCTTTGAAATGCAGCAATACTACAGGTTTTCCATTATAAAAAAAAAAGTTGTTTTTTAACGACATTTGTTCTTCACAATTTACCAAAGGGGGCTTTAAAAGGGGCATTTCTTTGAATTTTTTGGGGGGATTTTTTTTTGGGGACATGCAAACCTTTTTCTACAGGTCCTATTTTAAAAAAATTTTTTTTTTAAAAGAATTTTTTTCTTCACAATTGGGCCCCAAAATGGGCCCAAGGGGCATGCTTTGAATTTTTTGGGGGGATTTTTGCCCGTGACAAAGCAGCTTTTCCCACAGGTCCCAATTTTTAAAAAATTTTTTGTTTTTAAAAGACATTTGTTTTCACAATTGGGCAAAAAGTGGGGTCAAGGGGGATGGGGCTGTCAGAAACAATGGTATAGGACACTGTTTAAAAAGGGCACATATTGCCAAAAAGACTTGTTTTTGCAAGATCTTTAAATAGCTATCAATCCCTGGGTTTTAGACAAAACCCATTTTAAAACAAAGAAAAAAGAGAAAAAAAAGACATGTTGGGATTCCATCCCATTTTTTAAAAAAGTGTTTTTTAGAATTAAAGTACTAAAAAACTTTCATGTAAAAAATAGCTGGGTAAAAAAATTCCCCTGAATTGTACAAGAGGGTTTAAAACCGGAAAAACTTGGAAACCCGATTTTAGGTT
Organism: Phyllomedusa bahiana; assembly: GCA_025379985.1. Lineage (NCBI taxonomy): Eukaryota > Metazoa > Chordata > Amphibia > Anura > Hylidae > Phyllomedusa > Phyllomedusa bahiana. The sequence goes on along the minus strand of JAODAL010067711.1, from coordinate 5,771 downwards.
TTTTCAGAGGAATGGAGTATGTAGCACCGGGCAGAGAACAAAGTTTCAGAGACCATTTCCCCCAAACACGGGTTTAGTTTAAAATGAGAAAAAGAATGCCAAGATAAAGGGCACCTGGGTTAAAAGTTTAAAAAGGAAACGGTTAAAAACCAAAAAAGGGGGGGGGGAATTTTTCCAAGTGAAACTCAATTGGTCCACACTCATACGGGGGGGGCAAAGGCGGCTTAACCCCAGGTAAATTTACTGTGTATAAAGGAAGGGGGAGTTCACACTTTCCCCTTCCGCAAATCTGCTTCAGCACGACAGTTTTCGTTGCTGGTCTCAGGGGATTTTAACCTGCGTGGGTTAAAAGAAAGACGGACGCCAGCCTGGGGGGTTTTCACCGCACCACCCGTAACCCGGCCCTGGGGGCATGGGTGTGGCCCCGGACAGGTTTTAGTTCCCCCCAATTTGGGGGGGGCCAGTGAAACTAAAATTTGGGGGTTGAAAAAACTCCCCCCTTTTTTCCCGGGATTTTTAAATGTGGGGGTATGGGAGGGTTTTGGGGTCATGCTGTGGCCCCGGGCGGTTTTTTAGTCCCCAAAGTCCCGTGAAAAATAAAATGGGGGTTTTAAAGACTCCCTTTTTCCCGGGACTTTTTAAAAGTGGGGGTTTATGCAGGTTTTGGGGTCATCTGTGGCCCCGGAAAGGTAAAAGTCAAAAGTCCCGTGAAAAATAAAATGGGGGTTTTTAAAGACTCCTTTTTTCGGGGGCACTTTTTAAATGTGGGGGGCAAAGCAGGGTTTTGGGGGGGATGCTGGGCAACCAAAGGGATAGTTTAATGTCCAGTGAAATAAAATGGGGGTTGAAAGGGCTCCTTTTTCCGGGACTTTTTAAAAGTGGGGGGATGCAGGTTTTGGGGGTCATGCTGTTGGCCCGGACAGGAAATGTCAAAGTTTCCCGTGAAACTTTAAAAAGGTGGGTTTAAAGGGCTCCTTTTTCCGGCCCCTTTTTAAATGTGGGGGTCATTAGGGTTTGGGGGCTAGCTGGGCCCAGGACCCGGGATAGTCAATGTCCAAAAAAATGGGAAAAAAAAAAAAAAAAATTTGGGGGTTGAAAAAAGGAACTCCCCCTTTTCCCCCCTTTTTTAAAAGTGGGGGGCAATGCAGGTTTGGGGGTCATGCTGCTTCCTGGGTCAGGGTAATTTAATGTCCAGGGTTTAAAAACAAGATGGTTCAAATCAAACTGCCTTTTGGCCCTTTTTAAAAATTTTTTGTTTTGATGCAGGGTTTTAAAGGGCCCGGAAGGGGGTACAAGGCAGGGATAGTAAATGGTTTTTGTGACATTTTTTCCGGGGAATTTTAAACCTAAGTGTTTGCTAAGATGTAGCATGTATCCATTTATGTTTGGATTTAATTTCGCTTCTCCAGCCTTGGGTTTGGGGTTGGGAATAATGAAAGGTTTTTTTTGTTGGCCCCTCCCATAGGGCCCTTTTTTGGGCACGCGCTTTTAAAAAATGCTCACTATCGAAAAAAAATTTTTCGATAAACGGGCACGACTAAACAGGTTATCCCCCCATTTCCCTAGCCCCAAAGCAAACGCTCAACAATATTCCCAAATGAGTGTGTAAACAGGGGGGTAATAGAGAAGGGCCCGGGCCCCATTGCAAACTATTTGGGTGGGGGCCTCCTACCACCTCCCACCCCTCTCCCCCCAAAGAACATTTTCTGGGACATGTAGGTTTCTAGATAATAAAAAGGGGGAAAAAACCCACCCCATTTATCACCATCATGCTGCTTTTCTATAAAAAACCGTTTATACCAAGACCAACATAAACCAATAACCTACTAAAATATGGACCCCCTTATGCCAGAAAAAACCAAAAGGACTGAAAAATACCCCTACACTATTAAATGATTTTAGTACCCAAAGACCAAAAATACCACCCTATATTTACCCTATATTTTAACCCCCAGTGTACAAAAGGTCCCGCAGATGTTTTATAACCCCCATACAGGGCCCCTTTTTGTGGTAGATATCAAATGTACACAGGGGCTCTAAAAGACATTTTAAGGGATTTTCAGTGGGGTTTGTTTGGGGGACTCAAGGTGACATTTCTCTGACGAGTCTTTTACTTTCCCTTGGTTTTGCATCCGCCCCCAGACCCCTCATGATGAGTCCCCCACCACTTGTCCTTGCAATTTAGGAAAAACAAATTTAAATTTGAATCCTACTTTTCCAGCACCTGCCCCCCCCGGCCCATATGGGATCCATTTAGGGAGGCAGGGTTAGGGTAGGGATATCTGGGTAGTTTTATATGACTTGGGTTTTTTCTGTTTGGGAAAAAAACTGCCCTGCATTTTTATTTAAGAAAAACAAATTTATTCCTTTTTGGAAATTTTTTGTGGTTTTTTACTTTTTTAGCAAGGTTTTTTGACACGTTTTTTTGGGCATAGATGAACCCCAAAAAGGGAAATCATCTGCCCCTTTTGGCTTAAAAAGACCGTGCCCAAACAAATATGATTTTCCACCTCCCCCAAAAAGTTTACCCTGTGACCCCTTTTTCCCCTTTTAAATTTCCCTTTTTAAAAATTCCCCAAAACTTTCTATGGTTTAAATTCCCCCGCGGGAAATTTTAAAAAAAATAATTTTGGTTTTTCCCTGAAATTTAAAAGGGGAGGAGATTTCATTTTGTGATTTGACATGGATTTCCACTCACAATTCATGTATGAATCTGCATCAAACACTACAAGTAAACATACCCTCAAAATGCAAAAAAAGGGTTTTGGGGAAACCCGCTAAGGTGTGGGGATATCTTCTTTCCCCCCAAAAGGGTTTTTTGTATTCTTAGGATAAGTTAAAAGGGCCTTTGTTAGGTTTTTTGAAAAATGGGTCCCGGAAAACTGTTCCCCGAAATCCCAAGGGGATCCCCCCTTTGGGTTTTAGGTGTGGGAATTTTTATTTTGGGAAGGCCCTTGGTAACAAACCCCTTTTTTCAGGGCAGAAATTTTTCCAAAATTTTTAAAGGGGGGAATTTGAGTCTTGGCACCCAACGGAAATTTTGAGGGGGTCTGCGTTTTAATTTGTGACGTCGCTTCTTTTCCTTCCACAATGCGGATTTTCACTTCACAGAGGAAGTTTCCATGCAGTTTGATCTGAGTGGTAGCTTTCCTCTTCCAAACAATTGGAGGGGGATTTCATTGAATTTTGACACAAAATTATGTAGAAATAGATGTCAAAAGCTAGCTGTAAACATATCCTTGACATGTAAACCCTTTTATTGGGAAAACCCACTTTATAAGATAATTTTGGTTTTGGGTAAGGGACAATTTCTGCTCCTTACTTTTCCTTTTTTTAAGTTCCTTTAAAAATTCCCCATTGGGTTTTTTTAGAATGGACTTGATAATGGTCCATTTGGGCCATCAAATGGTTTTCCCTGTGGGGAGAGCGGGAAAGGGGGGGGCTTTGTTTCTATGTAATATTTTCAAAAAATTTTCATTTAAGGGGCATGGGACCCTTGGGGGCACTAGGCGGAACCCAAAATGTTGGCTCCACCTGGATGGACATATTCCCTTTTGAGCTGCCGCTTAGCTTTTGGGACGCCCTCTTGGCCCCTCCCGGGGTTCTGTTTCGGATCGCCCTCCGGGGTTTGGACCCGTTTTGGGACGCTGACACCGGCTTTTTTTTTAAAATGGTCTCCGCCAGTTTTAAATTTAGGTATAAAAATAAAAGGGACAGCAAAAAAAAAACCAAATAACATCAAAAGGGCCCTCTGGCCATAACTATAATTTTGGGGGACACCCCCCTTTTTTCTGTAGTCGGATCTAAAATCCAGCACCCCCAAAACCGTACTCCCCAAGGCCAGAGTCTCCTAGGGTCCACTACGCTCCGTGCCGGTAGCAGGGCCCCGCCCCCCGTCAATGCGAGACAGGCTTTTTATTCCTGGTTTTAAAACCCCGGAAAAATGGAAACCCCAAAACCCGGCCCGGGGGAAATGGGGGACGGCCTCCCCCACCCAACGCTTTTTACCGTCCCGGGGAAAAGGGAACCCAAAAACTAGCCCCATAGCAGCCCTAAAATAACAACATGTGTCAATTAAAACCCAGGGGTTTTGCGCTAACTGGTTTTACTTTCCCCCCCCAAAACCAGGGCTTGGTTTGGGACGTAAAGGAAATTGGGAGCACCATGCGACCCACCAAAGGGCTTCCCGCCCCACTGTCCTACCAACACCAGGCTGCTCAGTTAGGACAAAAGCTATAGAAGAAAGGATAAACCATAGCCAGATTCTAAGAAGAAAATGGCAAATTGACAAGCGGAAAAAAATAGGTTTAAAACAAAAGAAAGGGAAAGGGGGCGTGTCCCCCAAAAGAATCAGACGAGTAAAAGGGTTTTACGGTAAGTACACAAAAAATTTAAAATTTCCCCGTAAAAATCTTTTTTTTGGGGCCCCACACCTTGGGTATAGGCCCCCCGCCCCAGGAGGTTGACAATAGGCAGGAAAAAACGTGTTTGGGTCCGCAATTTACGGGCTATATCCCCCCTATTGGGCCAGGTACTCATTTTTTGCCTGGGGTCCCTAGGAGGGACACGGGTGTTTCTAACAGGGGTTTTGCTGTATGTAGTTTTTATTTCTTTTTCCCCCCAAGGAGGTGATGGAATTTCTCCTCCCCCTGTTTTGGGGGGGGGTCAAACGTTTGGGTTTCAATTTTTACGGGGATCCCCCCTTAAAACGTCCGAAAACCCGAGAGTGGGTGTCTGTTTTTTCCTTATTCTCCGGTCCCGTCCCCACTTAACACCCTTTGGGTTCCCTTTTTGGTTCCCCCGGGGGACCCCATCTGAAGTTTGTGTGGTGATTTTGCATATGCCCGTAATGTTTAGATAGGTAAAATTTCCCATTGTTTAATGTTGTTTGGAATAGGCAAGTTTTTCCCCCAATTTTTGGGGGTTTTTTGGGGGTTTTTTTTTGTTTTTTTCTTTACCAATTTTTTGTTTCGTGCAAAAATTTAAATTGCGCCATGTTTTTGGGTTCTTTCTTTTTCCCAGGAGGCTGCGTGAACTTTTTACCTTGCAGTTCCCTAGCGGTGGCCTGTCGCCTGCGTTTGCAAAATTAACCCCCGCCCGGGGCAAAAAACTTTTCACGTTTCCACCCTTTTCCCCGGGTTTTTCTTTTTCCTCAGTTTTTGTTTCTTTCTTCTCCATGGGGCAGCAATGACACTTTTGTACCCCTGTTGCCCCTCTGATGGTCTGCTGCCCGTGCTGTTCCCTTTTTTCTCACCCCCGGGCCTGAAGGGAACCCTTTCCGTAAAACCCCTTTTAAGCCCCCCCTTGGGCCATTGTTTCCTTTTAAGGGTTTAAACCCCATGGGGAAGCCGTTTTGGGCGCATCAAAAAAAAAAAAAAAAAAAATTTAATTTTTTTTCCCCCGGCTTTTTTCCCCGGCCCAGGGGCCAAAAACTTGGGTGGCCCCCGGGGCCCGTACCCCCCTTTTTGGGGCCCCTTTACCCAGCCTTTTACCCCCCTAACCCGGGTGTGAGGGAAAGGTCTTCACAGCCCGGGGTTTTTTTTGGGGCGAGTGTGTTTTCCATTTTTTCCCGCACTTCACTCCTAGGTTTCCCTTAGGATGTTTCCCAAAACTTTTTTCGTAAGATTTCAAAAATCCTTGTGAAAGGGAAGTTGGGCCTTTGGGTCATTTGTCCCCTGCTCTGCACCCCTGGTTACTATGTCCCTTTCCCAAGGGAAAAAAGGGCACTAAAGCCAACCCGCTTTAAAGGGAATTAGGGGACTTGTTTTGAC
>JAODAL010067710.1:0-17162 GCA_025379985.1 Phyllomedusa bahiana | reverse complement strand
TTGCCTTACAACGTAAATCTTTTTTTTCCTGCCCCAATTGGGATTTTCTTGGGGTTTTGAGTTGGGCTAGGTTCTGGTGGGTCGCCCTTACGGGGGTTTTAGGTTTCCCAGTTACATTGATGGGTGGGTTTTTTTTGTTGGCATGGGTATAAAGTTTTCTGTGGTTTTTTTTATTTGTATATAAAATTAAATCTTACATTTCATTGCACCTTATTCAACATTTTAGTGGCTTGAGATATTTGTAACTATGTGTTGCTAGGATATATATCTGTTGGAGCACCCTTTCCCTTTGACTTTGGATTTTTTGTGTTTTATTGCTGGCCCTTTGGGGGCCCTTTGTTGGGACCCTATATTTAAGTTTGGTATTCAGGGATTTCTTCAATTGAATGTAGTAAAAGTTTCGATGTGTGACATATTTTTGAAAAAGTGTCAGGAGGGAGAATACTATCATCCCCTCAATTTAGAATATAGAAGATTCCAAAAATTATCGAAATACATTCCCGAAAGGTTATGACTTGCAAATTAAAATGCTAAAAAAGGTACTAAAAAAGCCATGGTTTTAAAACCCCTTTTTCTGTTCTTTTTTATTATGAAAAATTTAAAAGGGTAGTCTCAGGGTCAAGTTTGGGGGAAAATGTTTTGCCCTGTACCCTATCAATGACTGCAAAACAAACAAAAACCTTTTGAAAATTTCCTTTATATATGGGACTGGCTTCACCTCAAGAAGAGATAGAGGTATACCCTCCCATATGGAGGAGCAGATGTAAAACAATTTTTTTGGACAACTAAGGTTTGTGTGGAATAAACATAATTTTTTTTTTTTTTACTAAAAAACTCAGCAAAGTCTGCTTGACTCATGTTCTGTTCCAGTAAACAAACGCAGTGATGCTGTGGCAAAAACTTCCCCCAAAATTGTCCAAAGTTCTAGGCAAAGCTGAAACAGTGTCCGAGGTGCCGTAGTCCTCGTCCCAACCAGGGTTTGTGGTGTTTCTCTCAACCTGTCGTTGTGTCTGTTCTCCCCCTACCCGGCTGCTACTTACATTTCTCATCCCGCTGCGCTCCTGAACTGTCCTGGTGGGCACACGTATTTATCCCCAATTGGCAAACGGTCTCGGCTTTTTTAAAATTTAAAGGGCTAGCGATTCCTGACTCGAGGCTGGTTTTTCCCCCATTATTAGGACACTTTCCCCCTATACCATGGCCAGTTTGTTTTTGTTCTGCGATAGTTTTTGAGTTTTGGTTTGACTCTGCTTATATTTGACTACTTGGCCCGCTGTTTACTTTAACCCCTTTTTTCTGTGACCCCCCAAATATGCCCTACCTGTTATACTCTTAGAACCCGGCATGCGGTGTTTGGCCAAAAGCAGCCAGAAAACCGTCGCCCGCCCCCTTTAATGTTGTCCTTTATAATAGTTTAACCATTTTAATTGCCTTAGTCAAAGCTGACAATGGCATGCTCAAAGGGTGAATTCACATCTGTGTTTGAACCTCCACCATAGAGGTGTGTCTGGATTTACCAACGAACACGAGCGGTGCCAGACAAACCCCACTGACTACAATGGGGTCTGTCGAGTTTCCATTGTGGTGTCCACTGTTTTAATAGAATAAGTAGTGCAGCATCCTGCACTATTTTTCGTCATTCCTGATGGAAAAGGTCCAAAAGGAACCTTCGGCTTAAAGGGGTTGTCTCATCTCAAAGTTTCATAGGATGCATGAATGAAAAATGCTGCTTTGCTCTGTCACTTCCTGGTCAAGCTGTCTGTAATTGGCATATGAGCTCCGTGTATTCAGACTTCTGCTAATTAAATAAATCTCATGCTGTCAGGACCAGGGAAGCTTCTGAGTTTAACTAAACAGCAGTAATTACTGTTTTTGTCTGAAAGATCAGATAACAAACAAGCTCTCACTGTCCGGAGTTCTGTGCTGTGCGACCTGTGTGATGACATCACTCCCTGCTATCAGATAGAACAAACAGCAGGGGTGGGAGAAGTACACAGGTCTCTCACTTGGGGAACCAGAGAGAGCACGGAAGGTGATAAAATCACTTGTAGCTCCTTAACAAAAAAAAATGAACAACACAGCATATTTGAAAAACATCTTTATTTAGTGTTTCCAAACATGTTGAAAGCTAATCTTTGTAGCGAGACAACCCCTTTAAATGTGAATCCCTCGTTAACGTTATGTAGCGTAAACAATGAACAGAATCAAAAAATTTAAAAAATGGCAAAATCATTTTTTCCGTTTCCCATATTCCACATTAATGTATATATAGAGCTAAAATGTGCCCAATAAATTCCTCTTGCACAACACTTCATACAGTTATGCACGTCAATGAGAAATAAAGTTATGGCAGCTGAAATGCCGAGAGGCGAAACCAAAAAAATGTCTCATAGAGGCCACATTCACACGGCAATAATTTAGTCAGTATTTTCCATTGGTGTCGGTAAGCCAAAACCAGGAGTGGAACCTACACAGAACGTAATCCACCCTGTTAAATCTTTTGTTTCCCCCCCGGTGCAGACATGAAGTCTGCCAAGCCCTCATAGACATTTTTTTTGTTGTTTGTTTTTTTAAAGACATTCAATGGGTAGGAGTGTTACTCATCAAACAAAAAGCAGCACGTTACCTTTTTTTGTGTTTATAAAAAGGGGGGAAAAAGGACCCCACTGTTTAAAATTGCAAGCTTCCCTCTTCCGGGGACCATGCTGCTATGTGTATTATCCCCGGGGCCCCTTTGTGTTTAGTAGCATAAAATGCTTTATTTTACTGTAATTTCTATGTTGTGGTAAAATTTGCGGTTCTGGCAACACAACAGCGGTAAAGTTTGCCCTTTTGGGCCCTAATGCCATTAATAAAAAGCAGTAGCCCATGAAGAGACCCCTTAGGTGTTTAGGAGTTGGGGTTGATGAATTTTGTAGGTGGTTCCATGCTCATCATAACGGGGGTTCTGCACTGTGGTGGTTTCATACCCTAAATAACTTGATGCCAATAGAGTTCGGTTGTTATAAAGATATCGCTGGTGAATGGTGGGGTTAAGGAGAAATGAGACCCCTTTCTTAAAACCCATTAAATTATTGAGGAGCTGTTGGACTCTGGTGTTTTAGAATTTTGCAGAAAGTGCAGGAAACCGCTACAATACCCCCGTGATGAGTTTTAAAAAATCTTGAGCTTTATTAATTCTTCATTAAAAAATACAAGTATAGAAAGCAATGAAACACCCCTGCATGGAGGAGCGTATACTAAGATTGCTTTGGGAAAAACGCTGAGCGTTTCGAAAGAAAACCTTCTTAGTGTGAAAATACAAATGGATCGATGCTAAAATGGCCCCCCCAGAGGAGTCAGTGATTTGACTCTCCCACTACATTGAATCCTTAAAACTTTATATAAATTAATACAAAAAAAAAAAAAAACAAAAAACAAGGAGAAAAAAAAAAGAAAAATTGGGAAGGGGGGGGGGAAACATCCTATGGCATTATAATAACATGAGAAAACCTAATAATAATACATAATGTCTTGTTTAATATTTAAGCTAGCTGGAACCCTCGTATTAAGTTAAAAAATCCAGCGAGATTCCCTACTCAATAATTTACGGTCAAATCCCCGCCCGCAATGAATGCGTCACCTTCTCTATTCCAGGAAAGAGAAAGCACTTGTGTTTCCACCATGGATTTCAGAAAAATGTTTGGACACCATAGAGATGCCAATGGTGTTACTACATTTATGGGAATCAGATAGGTGACGCCTTATTCGAACCTTCAGGGGACAGGTGGTACAACCCACGTATTGTACTTTAAACATATCACAGTTGACAATATACACAACGAATTTACTATTGCAGTTAATAAACCTATTGATATTGTAAACTTTCCAGTTGAAAGTGATGAGAATTGATTGGAATTATGGGCAATGTTCGCATGCTGTTACATCTTTTGTGGCCACATTTGTAAAAAACCCTTACTGCTCAACCAGGTGCCTCTCTCAGATACCAGAAGTAAAAGAACTCGGTGAGAGAATGGATCCCAATGTGGGTGCCCTTCTAGAAATATATCTAACATTGGTGCCTCAACATTGTTTGAAGTTCTTCCGATATCGGAGTAAAGGTAAATGTCTCCTGACTATAGCTGTAATTTTGTTGAATTGTGGACTACATTTTAGCATCGTATGCCATTTGTAGTGTAGCTACGACTAAGAAAGGTTTCTTTCGAAACGCGTCAGCTGTTTTTCCCATAAGCCGTCATTAGTATACGCTCCTCCATGCATGGATGTTTCATTGGCTTGTCTATACTTGTATTTTTTAATGAAGAATTAATAAAGCATCAAGATTTTTTAAACTCATCAGCGGTGGGGATATTGTAGGGGTTTTTCCTGCATTCTTTCTGCATGTCTGTGAACCACTGGGCGGTGGCTACAACCAGCTCTATCCTACACGCGAGCATTATGTTTAAGAGGTGAGCGGACTTATTTATATATATTTTTTAGAATTATGCGTACGATCTGTGCTGCCCCTCCATTGACTTTCACTGCCAGGAGAACGGCAGATAATTATAGCTCTCAATGACCGTTATGAGTTACCATACTTGCGGGGCGTACTTCGGCCGTATTTCAGCGCAATTAGGGCATGTCCCTACGGCACAGGTTTGCGGCCTGTTTTTCAGACGGTTTGTGGCTTTGAAGATCATCTGAAAAACCGGCCACAAAAGAACACAACGGGCTTCTACAGAAAACCCGTGCAGCAGTCCCCACTACACAGGTTTTCCGGACCGGCGGTTTTTCAGACCGGCGGCCGCCCAAAAAACATTCTACATGCTCATTCTTCCGTCCGCTCCCCGCGTAGAAACGCCGCCCCCCCCCCCGCGGCCGTGTGCACGGCACAAACACCGGACAAATGCCGGTTGGATAAACTGACCGGTATTTGTCCTCTGCCGTGTAAACGGACCCTTACACACCGAAATACATCCTGCAAAGATGCCGCGTGAACATACCCTTAGGGCTTGTCCCCACGGCACTGTTTTTCAGCCGGTTATCGGTTTTGAAAACCTGCTGCAAACCGGCTGACAACCTTTTTCACGGACCTTAATGGAAAATCCGTGCAGCGTTCCCTACCGCACGGATTTTCCACCGGTGGTCTGAAAAGCATAGAACATTATCATTCTTCCGACCGGTTTTCGGACAGAATATGAACATGTCTATGTGAAGGGGGAGGGCTTTTCTCCACTAACCGTGGAGAAAAGCCATCCCCCGGCGGCCATATGCATGGCACGAAAATAGTGCAAATGCCGGTCGGATAAATTGACCAGTGTTTGTCCTGTGGCCCCTTACAGTGAGGAGCAGCCAGGGAAACAGGTAAGGTCAGAAGACTCCTCGTACAGGATTTGGAAAGCTTGAGAAACCCTCCTGCATAAGCTGAAATATGACATGGATGAATAAAGAATCACTTTGATCTGCTTGGAAGTGCTGCCTGAATTTCTTCTTTTCTTTCTTAGATACAGACTATTGGGTCAAGTCTGGTGAGGCATGAACCCATAATTCATGTATTCTTTGATATTCTGGTACAGGATTGGGACATTGGGGTCAGCTGGGACAGTGGAGACAGTTGTTACACCAGTACCATCAACATCGTCCAAGGAAGCAGAACTGAAGTGGGGTTAGTGACTGCGACAGAAATACTGTGCATTGTGCACCCTGGAGAAGGGCACCATAGAGGAAAAGGCAGCAAGTGCCAGAACCCTGATGTTGCAGACGAATGAATCACGCCTGTCAGTGTGTTAACAAGAACCGCCGATTAATGACACAGAATGAGAGCCGTGCCTCTAAGGCCATGTTCACACGGCTTAAAATGGGCCGTATTTCGGTCCGTAATTACGCGCCCAAGTGCGCCAATTACGGGCCGAAAACGGCCCATTCATTACGGTAACTCACAGTTCTCATAGAGAACTATGGATTACGTCTCCTCTCCCCGCCGGCGAATCCGCCGGGCGGGGAGATAATTCACATGTCACTTTCTAGCGGCGTATACGCGCCGCTAGCAGTGAGTCTATGGGCCGGCGAGGTGCCGGCCCCCCGCTCACTCCCCGCTCACGCCCCGCCCCCGTCCACACGGCGTAATTGCGGGGCGAAATTACGTCCGCAATTAAGCCGTGTGAACATAGCCTAAGGGAGTACTGCCAAAGGTGTGCACCTGTTATTTGCTGATGCCACTGCCAAGCTTCAGTGCCTCCTCAGAGTAGAGGCCTACAAAGTTTGCAAACCCTGTGCACTTCCATTAAGATGAATGGAGAGAAACCGCACAGGCATGACTACTTCTCTAGTCAGATCAGGGATTTGCAGGGGCCTGTTCTTGACATAGGAGTAGATCCTAGAGTTAGGATCGCATCTGTCAGACATTGACAACCTATCCTGTCCATTTGACATTGATGTTTGTGAAGGCAAAAGTCCTTTAACATCACCTCACACCCTCTTATGAACATGCAGGGATTGAGGAGCTCTGTATACAAGCGAAGCATGAAATGCTACAAAAGTATATTAAGAAATTAACCAGTGAACAATTTGGAAGCTAACATAAAAAAAAAGTCCTTTAGTGTTCAGGGGTGCAGTCTCTTTTAAGGTATAAGTAAACTTTTTTGCATGTTTCTGGTAACCAGATTATTGCTTCCAACCACTTTAAATATGATTCAATGGTAGATATACCTTATTATACCTTATTAGGCTTTATTCCTCCATTTATACTATCTTTATCCCTCCACTTATACTCCAGTTTGTCTGTATTCATTTTTCACAGGAGCTCTACAAAAGCATGAGAGAGGATATTTGATTAGCAACCATGGTCTCCCGTGCTTCCCCCACACTCTGGAACTCACTGCCCCAAACACATCAGACTCTCCTCCACTTTCACCAGCTTCAAAAGCAATCTGAAAACCCATTTCTTCAGGCTTGCCTATAACCTACACTAACCTTGCTGTCACTACACCATCCACAGACATGTCTGCCCCTCACCTCCTGTCTCTTTCCCCCTCCTTGTAGATTGTAAGCCCTCGCGGGTCGGGTCCTCTCTCCCTCTGTCGGGCCAATTGTCATTAATCACTTATCATTGTACTTGTTTGACTTACGTTATGTATGTAACCCCCTCGAATATACAGCGCCCTGGAATCAATGGCGCTTTAAAATAAATAATAATAATGGTCAACTCCTTCACTTCTTCTGTGCTGCAGATCTGATAAGTCTCCATGTTCTATTAATGTACTGTGCTGGGCGCTGTTTCTGTTTTACGACTTTTTTCTCATGTGGGGTAGTCTGTAGTACGTTGCTATCATCTGCATATTGTATTGTACTCGTGTCTTTGTATTTTGAGTGGTTTCTGTGGGCTGTCCATGCCATTTGGTAGCTGATTTGTTTGGTCACTTAATAATAGCTCCTTTTGTTCTATTTATAGTACAGTATGATGTAAAGGAAACCAAATTAATGACTCGCCTTGTTTCTTTCCCTGGGAACCCACCCTGTCCATACAGCTATTGTTTTGGTGTACCGTTTAACCCCTTCCCATTGCAGGGATTTTTGTTTACATCGTGTTCGTTCTTTTATCCCTGCTTCCCAAGAGTCATACCTTTTAATTTTTTTACTTGCTTGACCTTACCCATACAGTAGGGAGCAGTGTCGGACTGGGGGGTCTGGGGCCCACAGAGGAAATGATCTCGGGGGCCCACCCTACTGTACATGAAAATATTACCGGCCTCTCAGACATAAATGCGCCCATTACACCACATAATACAGTGTGCAAAACAGAACTGTATTGTGTAGTACAATTTAGTTACACATTTGTCAGTCTAACACATCATAGACATAGGGCTAAGTAGCTCCATCCATATCCCCCCCCACCCACATACAATTATCCCCCTCCACCCACATACACTATCCCCCCCCCACATACACTATCCCCCTCCACCCACATACACTATCCCCTCCCACCCACATACAATATCCCCCTCCACCCACATACACTATCCCCCTCCACCCACATACAATATCCCCTCCACCCACATACAATATCCCCCTCCAATAGCCCACATACAATATCCCCCTCCACCCACATACAATATCCCCTCCACCCACATACAATATCCCCTCCAATAGCCCACATACAATATCCCCGCCCCCACATACAATATCCTCCTCCCCCGACATACACCTTCCTCCTCCACCACATAACTATCCTCCTCCAACCACATACAATATCCCCTCCACCCACATACAATATCCTCCTCCACCCACTTTACACTTTTCCCCTCACCCACATACACTATCCCCCTCCAACCCACATACAATATCCCCCTCCGCCCACATACCAATATCCCCTCCACCCACATACAATATCCCCCACCACCCAAAAATACACTATCCCCTCCCCCCACATACAATATCCCCTCCGCCCAATACAATATCCCCCTCCACCCAATTTACAATATCCCCCTCCACCCACATACAATATCCCCCCCCAATAGACCCACATACAATATCCCCCTCCGCCCAAACATACAATATCCCCCTCCACCCCCCATACAATATCTCCCTCCACCCACATACAATATCCCCCCACCCACATACAATATCCTCCTCCACCCACATACAATATCCCCCTCCGCCCACATACAATATTCCCTCCACCCACATACAATATCCCCCTCCACCCACATACAATATCCTCCTCCACCCACATACACTATCCTCCTCCACCCACATACACTATCCTCCTCCACCCACATACACTATCCTCCTCCACCCACATACACTATCTCCTCCACCCACATACAATATCCCCCTCCACCCACATACAATATCCCCCTCCACCCACATACAATATCCCCCTCCACCCACATACAATATCCCCTCCGCCACATACAATATCCCCCCTCCCCCCACATACAATATCCCCCGCCACCCACCTACAATATCCCCCTACACCCACATCCATATCCCCCCCCACCACATACCATATCCGCTCCCTCAACCAGCCCACATACAATATCCTCCTCTCCCCCCCTTACAATATCCCCTCCACCCCATAAATATCCTCCTCCACCAATACAATATCCCTCCACCCACATACACTATCCCCTCCACCCACATACACTATCCCCTCCACCCACATACAAAAACCCCCACCACCCACATACAAATATCCCCTCCACCCACATACACTATCCCCCTCCACCCACATACAATATCCCCCTCCACCCCACATACACTATCCCCCTCCACCCACATACATATCCCCTCCACCCCACATACAATTTTCCCCCTCAAACCACATACAATATCCCCTCCACCCACATACAATATCCCCCCCAACCCAATTAAATTTTCCCCTCCACCCACATACAATTTTCCCCCTCCCCCCCAAATAAATACCCCCCTCCACCCACATATAAATATCCCCTACACCACATACAATATCCCCCTCCACTTTCCCTTGGTCACGCACCTCACCACCTTATAAAATAAAACACCAGCAAGAAAGTAGAAGTGTGACCCCTTTATCACAGGGTCAGGTGTTTTTCTCACTCTTACAATCGGGACACATGTACTCTGCCACTATACCCGCGCCAATATAACTTACAACATATAGAGACCACATAGAGATCAGACACCAGCTCAGGTATAACCTACAACAAAGCCATAGAGACCACATAGAGGTCAGACACCAGCTCAGGTATAACCTACATTACCCATATAGAGGACCACATAGGGGTTTCGACCCCAGCTCGGGTATAATCTACAAACACCACCTTTAAAAGAGACCACATAGAGGTCAGACCCCCAGCTCAGGTATAATCTACAACACCACCACATAGAGGTCAGACACCAGATCAGGTATAATCTACAACACCCCCATATAGAGACCACATAGTGGTCAGACACCAGCTCAGGTATAACCTACAACATTGCCATATAGAGACCACATAGAGGTCAGACACCAGCTCAGGTAAAATCTACAAAACACCGCCATATAGGGGACCACATAGAGGTCGGGACACCTGCTAAGGTCACCATCAAAATTTCAATATAAAAATAAAACCTTGATGTCAGGGACTCACCAGAGACGTCTGGGGCCGTTCTCTTCTCTCATGAGTCGTTCCGATTCCCTTTTTTCTGCATCTTTTTCCACCCCGCCATGAGACTTGTCCCGGCCACCACTCATCCCTGCAGAAATTACACAAAAATATCTTAGATCCTCAATTTTCCAGCATTTCTTTACTATTCCCACCTCTGAAACAAAACTACCCAGGGGTGAGAGAGCGGGTACAAGCCTAGTATCCTAAGGGTTTGGAGGGTGGGGAGGGGCCCACAGGTAACTAGATAAGCCCTATTTTAGGTAGGTAGACCCCAGCTGGATAAGTTGCTAGGCCAGCCCCAGGTAGGTTGGATGGGTACCTAGCCACAGGTGGGTAGGGCAATAGCCCCAGGTAGATAAGCAGGCCCAGTTATGCAAGTTGATAGGCTACAGTTAGGTTGGGGGAGTCCCAATTAGTTAGGCTGTAGGTAGGTGGTTTCCCCCAGTAAGGTAAGCTGTAGGTATTTTAGGGTCCCTTTAATATAGGTGCAAGCAGTTAGGGACTCCTTTAGGTACTATACAGGCAGTTAGGGGCCTCCGTTAGGTAGTCTAGGGAGTTAGGGGCCTCCTTTTTGGTAGTGTGCAGGAAGTCAGGACCCCCCCCTTTAGTACTGTGTTAGGTAGTCAGAGCCCCCTTAGTGTTTAGGTAAACCCGGGGGCCCCCCTGTAGTCAGGGCCCCCTGTAGGTAGCCAGAACCCACCTTGTAGTCAGGGCCCCCTGTAGGTAGCCAGAAAACCCCCCCTTTTAGTCAGGGCCCCTGTAGGTAGCCGAACCCCCCTTGTTGTTCCCGGGCCCCTTTTAGGTAGTCAGGGGCCCCCTTGTAGTCAAGGGCCCCCCTTATAGGTAGCTGGGGCCCCTCATGTTTGGTAGTCAGGGCCCCCCTGTAGGTAGTCAGGGCCCCCTTAGATTGCCAGAGCTCCCCTGTAAGGGTAGCCAGAGCCCCCCCCTTTTAGTCAGGGCCCCATGTAGGTAGCCAGGGCCCCCCATGTAGGTAGCCAGGGCTCCCCAGGTAGGTAGCCAGGGCGCCCCATGTAGGTAGCCAGGGCCCCCATATAGGTGGCCAGGGGCCCCCCATTTTAGGTAGCCAGGCCCCCCCTTTGTAGTCAGGGCCCCCCTTGTAGTCTGAGCCCCCCTAGTACAGTGTCCCCCCCCTAGTAGCCAGAGCCCTCCCCTAGTAGCCAGAGCCCCCCCTTTGTAGCCAGTCTCCCCCCCTAGTAGCCAGTCTCCCCCCCTGTTAGCCATGGGCCCCCCTTTGTAGCCAGCTGTCCCCCTAGTAGCCCGGGCCCCCCTTAGCCAGGGTCCCCCCTCCCTGTAGCCTGGGCCAGCCTTAGCCATTTCACCCTAGTTGCCAGAGCCCCCCTTAGCCAGTGTCCCCACCATAGTAGCCAGGGCCCCCCTTAGCCAGTGTCCCGCCCCTAGCAGCCAGGGCCCCCCTTAGCCAGTGTCCCCCCATAGTAGCCAGGCCCCCCTTAGCCCGTGTCCCCCCATAGTAGCCAGGGCCCCCCCCTTAGCCAGTGTCCCCCCAAAGTAGCCAGGGCCCCCTTAGCATCCAGGGCCCCCCTTAGCCAGTCCCCCCCTTAGTAGCCAGAGCCCCCCTTAGCCAGTGTCCCGCCCATAGCAGCCAGGGCCCCCCTTAGCCAGTGTCCCCCCATTGTAGACAGGCCCCCTTAGCCAGTGTCCCCCCATAGTAGCCCGGGCCCCCCTTAGCCCAGGGCCCCCCCCCTATGTAGCCAGGGCCCCCCTTAGCCAGTGTCCCCCCCCATAGTAGCCAGAGCCCCCCTTAGCCCGTTTCCCCCCATAGTAGCGCCAGAGCACCCTTAGCCAGTGTTCCCCCCAAATGTGCCAGAGCCCCCCTTAGCCAGTGTTCCCCCCCATAGTAGCCAGGGCCCCCTTAGCCCGTGTCCCCCCCCCATCGTAGCCAGAGCCCCCTTAGCCAGTGTCCCCCCAATAGTAGCCAGAGCCCCCCTTAGCCAGTGTCCCCCCATAGTAGCCAGGGGCCCCCTTAGCCAGTGTCCCCCCCATTTTTTTTTAGCCAGAGCCCCCCTTAGCCAGTGTCCCCCCCATAGTAGCCAGAGCCCCCCATAGCCATTGTCCCCCCCCTAGTAGCCAGAGCCCCCTTAGCCAGTGTCCCCCCCATAGTAGCCAGGGCCCCCCTTTGCCAGTGTCCCCCCATAGTAGCCAGGGCCCCCTTAGCCAGTGTCCCCCCCATAGTAGCCAGAGCCCCCCTTTTGCCAGTGTCCCCCCCATAGTAGCCAGGGCTCCCCTTAGCCAGTGTCCCCCCATAGTAGCCAGGGCCCCCCTTAACCATTCCCCCCATAGTAGCCAGGGCCCCCTTAGCCAGTGTCCACCCCATAGTAGCCAGAGCCCCCCTGTAGGTAGTTAAAAAAAAAAAAAAAAAAAAAAACAAAACTAATCACCTTACCTTGCTCCCGTTCCGGCTCCCGCCCCCTGGACAGTTCCCGGGCCGTTCCGTGCTGCCGCCGGCTCCGTACTGCCGCCCTGCATAGGCGGCGCGGTGAAGTGACGTCACCGCGCGCGTACGTCAGCAGGGAGGGGCCGGCGCCCGGCAGGCTGAACGCCTAATGCGTTCCGCCTGCCGGGGAGATCGCGGGGCGCAGCGCTAGTGACGCTGCGCTCGCTGGACACCACGCCGTCAGCCCGGGAGCCGGGGACATTGTCCCCAACTCCCGGGCCCCGGGCTCTGAGCCCGGGTAGGGACGCTGGGTCTCGGGCGTTCAGTGACCGGTATGTGTTGGAAAGGGCCCCGAGCAGAGGACGGCCCCGCCTCCGGGGGCCCGCAGCGGCTCGGGGCCCACCGGGGGATTCCCCGGTCCCCCGGCGGCCCAGTCCGAGCCTGGTAGGGAGGAATTCCCCTCGAAATAGGCAGGCAGATAGGTGGAGCCCCTTTTATGAACATATACACCAAATTTGGCAGATCAATGCAGTGTACTTGTAGCTGGAAACCTTCACTCCCTGAAGGTGTGGACGTTTTGAACAGGCCTAAAGGAGAGGTAACATTAGTGGTTTGGTTACCACCTGTATTGAGGTCCCCTTGTTGATGAGAGGTGGCTTAAAACAGGTTGATCAAAAATGTAAGACTGAGAACCTTTAAACAATTTTCATGTATCTTAAATAGCAGAAATGCTTTCCCAAAAATTCCTATGTTGTTTTGATAGTTTTTTAGTTAATAGTGTGCTACTGGTATTGGAATGTGGATGTATTTGGGTGCCACACCAGTGTGCACCTATGCTCATTTTTTTCAAAAAGTTTTTTTTTGGATTTTGCAAAACCAAATATTGTTTTCCCCTTGAAATAGGCAGGGCAGATTAGGTTTGGAGCCCCTTTTATGTACGTATACACCCAAAAAGGTGAGCAGGTATATAGACCCCTTATTGATTTGGAAGGATAACAGGCCTACCAGAAGGGTTTGGGAGGGTATATAGCTCTCCATCAAGTAAGCAGGTATAAATATTGGCCTCCTATTAAGTAAGTATGTATATAGACCTAAATTAGATAAGTAAATAGGCCCATTGTAGGTAGATAAGTAAATAGGCCCATTGTAGGTAGATAATTAAATAGGCCCATTGTAGGTAGACAATTAAATAGGCCCATTCTGTAAGTAGAAAAATAGGTTTATGCCTTAGGGTGAAGTTTAGAGCAGGCAACAAATGGGGTAGTTAGGAACAAGCTAAATAACTGAACGGGTAAACAGAATACAGTAAATCTGCTGGGAGGAACACCACTAACCTGGAATTGAGCTGAAGTGCAGGTGTCCTTTAAGTAAAGGTGGTGAACAGGTTATTGGCTCAGAAAGCTGCAGCACATGTGCTCTAGGGAACTGTTAGCAGGATGGGGAACTGCTGGCAATTCAGAGAGTGCGCCGAGAAGGTAAACAAATGTAAGGGGTTATGCTTGTGTTGGGATGTTGACAGCAGTGGGTTGCCATGGGAAACCAGGGAGTAGGATGGCGAGCTTGAGGGGGAAGCTGCAGTTGGTGACAGTTGAGAGTCAGAGTGACAGTTGGGACTGTTAGGGCGGGCAGCCAATCAGGAGAGCTGAAGGGGGCGGAGCTGGAGGTCAGTTAGACAGTTATATGAGGGAGGCTGCCAGCCCCTTGGCACTAAGGCTATGTTCACACGGCGGTAATTGCGGGCACGTATTTCGCCCCGCATTTACGCCGTGTGTACGGGGGCGGGGGGGCGGCCCCATAGATATGCATTATTCTCGGCGCGTATATGCCGTGAATAATTGACATGTCACTTCTCTCCCCACGCTTCGTATTTTGCGAGCAGGGAGAGGGGACGTTAGGGCGTTCTCTATGAGAACTGTGGATTACCGTAATGACTGGGACGTATCTCTCCCCATATTTAGCACAGTACGGCACGAAATACGGAGCGAGATACGTCAAATTTTAAGCCTTGTGAACATAGCCTTAGGAGTATAAGTAGGTTTGGTGTATATGGTTCCAGTTGAAAGCAGCAAATTACGGGGACCCCTGTCTTTCCAGGCGCCAATAGACAGGGCAGGCCGAGGCAGAAGAGAGCAACCTCACTCACTGCTATACCTGAGATTGAGCAGGCACTGACACAGAGAACGTGAGATCCGGACATAGTGGATCCGAAAGAGTCAGAAACCCAGAATTACAGGTGGGCAGTTTGGGGGATGCCAGAAGAGTAAAGGGGACCATGATTGGACAGATTTTGGGTCCTGTTTCCAGGCGCCAGCCCTTGCACGGGTGAAGGGGACAGGATCAAACCAGTCCCAGCACCTTGCGCAGTGGACTGGGAAGGAGTCACACCAGTGCCAGACCTTGCACAGTGGACTGGCAGGAGTCAGCGCCAGGCCACCCCTTGACAGCTGGGGGGTTTGGGGAACCAGAAAGAAGTTCATAGAGTCCCCCATGTCCAGAGAAAAGGGTTTCTAAAATGTTTAAGTGAAGTGTCTTGCTTTATAATTGAACGCCCCACAAGAAAAAAGTACCGGAAAAAGGCCTGAATTCCCCGCAAAAAATTTTACACTGCGTTATTGTGGATTGTACCAACCCATTCACTACAAGTCCCTACCGCCCCCCCCCGCAATACAAAAAGGGAACCAAGGAAAACCGGGGAAAACCGGGAGGTGAGAGTAGTTGCTCTGGGCAATAGCAAGTTCACCCCATACCCCCCCTCTGGTTTAACAGGGGAACCTGGGGGTGGGGGTGCTTTGATGGATAAGAGGGGGGCAGTGGCCGCCGCTGCAAATTGGGCCCCATCCCCCCCACCAACATTTCTTTTTTTTAACAACCAGCCTGTCCGGGAAACAGGCCCACCATGGCGTAACACTTTTCATGGAATAATAAAAAAGTGTTGTCTCTTGGAACATAAGGAGGAATAAAAAAAAAGCCACCGGCAAAAACGAACTCCTGCGACAAGGAGGTTATGAGCACATCTGGCACCAGCATTTAATGTCACTGAATCAAGAGTAAGGGCTTGTTCGCACAAAGTTTTAACTCCGTGTTACATCGTTTTTAGATCGCTCGGGGAGACGGGGACAAAACCCAGGTGGTCTAAACAATTGCAGTGGATTATCACTGTGTCATGCGAACATCGCGGGTTCCATGAGAGATCGCCGCTGGTGTTTCTCTCCTCCCTGTGGGCCCGTCTTTGAAAGAATTTGCATGTCGGGAGGGAAACCGCAGCGGCGATCTCTCATGTAAACCCCTGGTTTCCTCTGCCCGCAGTGATAAATCACTGTAATTGTTAGTTTCGTCTCTGGGTCCTCCTGTCAGTCCCGAGGGGGATCAAAAAAAGCGGATGTAACTCGGTTTTAAAATCCGTGGAAACAAGCCCTTATGTGTTTACTGTAAACTGAAGGGTTTCACCACCCTGCCCTTTTACTGTGCTGTAATTCATCAGTCAGTTTCTAGGTGTTGGGGTGCTATGTCAATAGGTGGGTGTTTTTTCCTTTTTGGTTAATTAATGTCACATCAACACATTTAATATGTATTGAAATAGGTTTCTATTATTTTTGATTTGTTGGATGTGGGTTTGCAGGGATGACACGGTCTCTGCTCCCCCTGCATGTTGCTTTATGGATGTTGTGCATAATAGGGATATAATGTGATCTGTACATAGAAGGTTACTGGAAAGGCAAAGATCGTGTCTTCTCAGCATTTCTTCTTGCTCATTATGACATTGGGAAGCCTCTGATGTTATTATAGGTTTCTATAGTAATCAGTATGGGTAAGCTACTTGTGGGCCCGCACTAATCCTTTCAATTTCCTGTCAGTTTAGTATTATCAAGCCGTCGCTGAAACAGCTTGCTCTTTCTAATAAAAGCACTCTTTAAAATCGATACCCCACACGAAGGGTCACTTTGCATAACATGTCAAAGGCGCTGGCACCACAGCAGTTAATGGCAGAGAGAGGTCAACATGAAGGGAGAACCAATCCGGTGCCTAATCATAGAGGCAGGGGTGCAGCTGTGGGGGCTGAAGAATTTGCTGATGTACTTGGATCCTGAATCCTGAAAGAGGCCATTATTTTTTCTCCCTAATGGGACCTCACCTTATCATTTTTAAAAGTTGTGTCCAAGCTATATACCATGTTTATTACAGCTAACACTGACATTCCCGTAGGGATCTTGTTGCTTGCAGGCTTGGTTGCCTTGCCCCCCCGGTGGAATTGATTCTAGGGGCCCACTATTGACTGTTTCTGGGTCACCGTGCAGTTTATTTTAGGTGCCACCCTACATCTACAGTAAATGTGTACCTGCCTCCTTACTCTGCCCGTTGTCTCTTTTCTCTGCTTTTTTGCCCTCTTTGATTATGCATATGCAGTAAAAAACAACTTTCCCGGTCTTCCATGTCAGGGCCCCCCCGGGGGGGTTTACCGATTCCCCGTGGCCCGTCCGAGTCTGCTTTGGTGGTGAGGGGAATTTTTTTAAGGGTCATTTTTAAGTACATATTTTAGTGTTTGAGGTTTATTAGATAATAATAAATAATATTCAGAGAACCACTGTGTGCAGCATGGAGAGCAGCGACTGGCTGGGATTGACCAGTAAGGTCCTTGGGGTTTG